>JAJIYU010004607.1:0-23956 GCA_030144865.1 Tinospora cordifolia
TTCTCAGTTCATTTCCTAGTCCTACAAGACACAGCATATATCTGGATTTCTGAGCATTGCATATTTTCCTTTCACGTATTCCAATAGCTAAGAGCACTTTTGATGTGGTTGTTATTCTGTGATATTGGTTTTGAAATGACAAGAACCTTTCTTGTGGGTGGCCTGTATCCTCTTTGATTGATTGTTTGTCATACTTGATTTAATATGTAATCTGTGCCTACTGTTTATTTCTAATTTGAGACTCATAATTGGTTACTTGATTGTGAATTCAATAGGATTCATCTGAACATGGGAACCAATCAGATATCACTGTAGAGAGGGCCGAACTTAAAAGTACCGCTGGGCCTGATGCTAAGATATCCTTGCATGGTGGAGCAAGATTGGAGGGTTGCCATGTTGGAGAGATAATTGCAGGAAATAATTCTAATGGTGTCCTACCAACACCATGTATTGGAACGCAATGCTCAATGGATCAACAATACAACAGTTGCCAGGTTGATAAAGCTGAAACTACTATAGACTTTTGCTTCCCTTCCCAAGAGAATCTTGGACCTTCTACAAAGGCGAAGCGGAAACAAGAGTTGTCAGATAAACCTACACACGTCTTCTCTGAGCCCCAGCCAACAGAGTTTTCTCCATTCTATAGCCCTGAGCATGAATGCAATGGGGAATCATCAGGAATTGAGAGCAGGCTTCGTATAGAATTGTATACTGAAAAGCCAAAGCATCCAAAGGATGTTTTAGAAGCACTTGAGCATGCAAAATCATCTCTGAAGCATGAGCTTAATAAATTCCCGCTATCAAGACAAACATGGCCTGAACCAAGGATGTCAGAAACTTCTCTTCTTGCCATCAGATCTGGAGAAGACATGGATATCCCTTTTGGATGTCTGGGCCTTTTCAGAGTGCCTACAGATTTTGCAATCGAAACTTGCTCTCATGCCAACTTCTCAGGAACTTGCTCTGATTTTGGATCAAGTTTGAAAAAATATCAGCCCAGTCTGGAAGTTGCAGGGACTGATTTTGTCACTCAGGCTGATGTCTTGCATTGTCGCTCTGATTGCAATGATTCTGGATTAAATTTCACTAAAGTTCGTCCGTGTAATGGCCAATGCTCATCTAGTTCTTATTTTGATTTGGGGCTGAGAAATTTTAGTCTGAGATCATGTTTTGATCCTTGTTTGGATATAGGAATAGCCCTACCGCCTACCAAACATGCCCCGTTCCCTTCTTCCTACACACATGTGATGCCTAGGGTGCCTTCTAATGGTGGACTGGCTACGCACTTCACAAGCAATAGAACTCAAATGCCTGCTGGAGATACCTATTCATTTTTCAACGAGGGAATTGGATCTAAAATGTTCAATTGATGGATGTCTCTGATGTGCGTGTTGATAGGTTATGTATCATTGAGTCTCTCCTGAAGAGATTTTTGTGAGATTGTTCATGTGAAGGAAGAAGAATTTTGCCTTTACTAAGATTATTAGATGTTAAACTTTCTGTACACCATTCCCTTTTTTTTTAATCCCACTTGGCATATTATTGAAGAAAAAAAAGGAGGAAACCAAACTTGCTTTATTTTGTATAAATGCAACATTAGCTAATATTATTTTGGTTCTCGTTATTATTATTGTTATTTTGTTGAAAAAAGTTAAAGATATGCAGAGACATACGTCAAACCAAAGTAGGGCACCTGTAAGAAAGTAGGGCAACTGTAAGCCTTCACAAATTTCTTAAAAAATTTGACAAAGTCTCTTATAAAAATATAACATATTATCGAATTTAAATTATTTAAAAAATCACTATCAATATAAAAAAATTATATATTTCTTTATAAAATTAATCATACATCTCTACAATCTATAATCTATGATTTGTTCTCACATTACATGTAAATGATAACAAGTCGATATACATCTCTAAATACATTTATTCAGTTAAATATTACAAGTACAACACACTATCAATTGCAAAAGAAACCAATAACAATATCACATCTTCCCTTTTCCTTTCCTGTTTAAACCTAGAGAAAATAATAAAAAGTAGAGTGAGCAAACAATAAGCTCAGTGAATAATTTGACTTATGATATTATATAACCATCACATTTATAAAATATGCAAGGCAAAATAAATGTTAAATCACCAGCAAATGGAATAAAAGTAACATACATGCATAATGTAATGTGTGAACATGCATTCAATTTTAACAATGTGCAATCTTTTTAAAACATGAACCGTCTCTCTCGTTCCAGATAACAGAGCGAATATGCTCCTTATTGCACAAATGGGGAGTGCACCGGCCTCTAGTTATTCAATTATTTATCAACTTCTATCTCATTTATCTCATGCCAGAAACGCACCAACCAAGATTATCACAACAGTTAATCCTGTGAGTCTGTTCTCTGAGACTATGACCAATAGAAATATTTTCATGTTAATAACCTATTTAGATATGTAATTGATATGCTACAATGCATCAAAATTATTTCATAAAATTTAAATAAGTATGAAATGCAATATATCATTCTATTTAAGTAAAATCAACATTTTTAATATAATAACAATGTTATACATAGTACCACAAGCAAAAATTACTTACCAAAATTACTGTCCAACTTGTTTCTAATAGTCAATAACAATTTATCTCCACAACATCAATATAATCCTGACACCAAAATCATTTTACATGCATCAAATCAAATTTAACTCATTTAAATTTATTTTATAAATTATTTCTAATGTATTTACAGCTCACATTTAATCAAATATATGCATTCAATCTCATGTATTGGTGCGCATTAACCTAAATATGCTCAATAATCTTTAAGATTATTTTTTTTGCTCTTATAAAGTATTTTTATAGCAAAAAATATTAAAAATAGGCTTCTCAATTATATTTTTACTAATTTTTTTTTCGAATTTTGATAAATACCCCAATTGGTCAATTGCTCAGCAAAATTTTAATTGATATATAAAATTCATGAATTTGGTGTCGATGAGTACGAATTTTTATTTTTTACATTTTTATGAGATTTAATTAGAATTTTATTAGGGTTTGACATACACAAAAGCCCATCCTAAGGTTATTCAATTTTGAGTATTTATTTTGGTATCTACAGGACATACGAATGAAAACTAATAACATATCTAGGACCTCTATGCCATCAACAGTGTATTGGTATAATTTTTAATGAGTTTTACCCATGGTGGGGTAACACCCCATTTTAGGTATTACTATAAAACACCCTTTACAGTAAAAATTATATCCCTGGATCATAGTACACGACTTATTTAATACTTTTGTAACAAGAATTAAAAGAAAGATTTTGCCTATGCGTCGAATCTGTTGAAAAATGTCAGATTTTTTTTATACGTTTCGTTCTTTTCTTTGCAATATATGTTCTATGAGTGGAAAAAAAAAAAAAAAAACAACCAAGATTGAATAAAATGGCCACCGACCATACCATATATTATCTAATGTATGCCCATTACCCATTCACCATCTGTTCATCCACCCATGTGCATAATATATTCATATATCCCTTCCATCATCTCTTTTATTTTTTTTTCCCCCACTTTCTCTCAACCACGTACAACCTTTATAATTGATTTTGTTTTTCTTTTCTTCCTTAACTCATTGGGCACCAGCTATAAATATGTATGTATATATACTAACTATATATAATTCTAGAATAATAATAATAATAATAATAATAATAATAATAATAATAATAATAATAATAATAATAATAATAATAATAATATTGTTACTATTATTATTAGATCACTCAAATTTATTTTAGTATCTAATCTCTTTATAAATTGTATTTTTTATGTGTCATTATTTACACTTATATATACATGTATAATACTTACTTATACACATATACGCCATGTCAACGTGTTATGAAATTACGAGTTATTACAATCTCCCCAACTTAAGAATCTCATCCTCGAAATTTAAAAGAAAAAGAACGTACCTTAAGTAATGAAAAGATTTGAAAATTGCTCTCGCATCATGTCTTTATGCTTCTAGGTTTGCTCCTCATTATTATGGAAGTGTAATTTGACTTTAACCAAATGAATTTCTTTATTTTCAATTTTTGTATTCTTCTACCAACTATTTGCATAAGTCTTTCTTCATGGCTAGTATCCTCCCCATCTTGTAGCTGAGTCAAATCTAAAACATGTGTTGGATCTAGGTAATACTTGTGCGACATGGACACATGAAACACATTATGAACACTGGCTAACTGAGATGGTAGAGCAAGCTTGTAAGCTAAGGGACCAACTTTCTTCATAATCTCAAATGATCCCACAAAGCGTGGAACTAACTTTTCCTTCACTCCAAATCTCATCTACCCCTTCTTTGGTGAAACTTTCACAAGACCTGATCACCAACTGCAAACTCCAATTGTCTATGTCAGTTATCAAAATAGCTTTTCTGGTAATCTTGGGCTGCTTTAAGTTTCTGCCTAACCTGCTAATCTTCTCTGTGTGATTTGCAGTAACCTCAAGCCCCAGCAACTATGATTCTCCAACCTCGTACCAACATGTCGGAGATCTACAAGGTCTACCATAAAGAACCTTAATTGGTGTCATACCAATACTAGCCTGATAACTGTTATTATAGGCAAACTCACACAAATAAGATATTCATTCCAGTTCCCACCAAACTCTAAAACACAAGCTTTGAGCATGTCCTCAAGCATCTGAATAACTCGTTTAGAATGTCCATATTGTAACACCCCGATTTTCAACCGGACCTCCGGTCATGTGTTATGTCACGTGTGGATCGTCACCCGTTGAAAATTGGAATGCTATTTAAAATTTTCTTCTGTCAAAATCTTTTTCATCAAATATAAGTCCGTAAAACTATTCTCAAAGAAATGTACTTAAAACATAATTTCATAGGAACAACAGTTCAAATTAACTTTCATGTGTTCATCGGATTTTCAGAGTTAAATGAAAACAACTTAAATTGAAAATCATAGATCAAAATTTCAAATTACGCTGCGAAATCACTTCAAAAATTTCTTTTAAGATAGTAAAAGTGAAATATACAAAGTCATTTGAAAACATGAGTTATTGAAATCCAAAATCAAAATGAATACATGCAATTCCGTTCAGTAAAATAAGTAGAACACCACCTCTATAGTCTCCTATTCTGAACGACCTCCCCAAGAGGTGTTCAATCTGAGTGTAAGTCTTTTGACGTAGGCTGCTGTGTGCTATGCCCAAATATTCTTGAAAAATAAAATGGGAGTGAGCTCGAAAGCCCAGTGGATCATTCCTACACGTTACATGCATTATACAGACCCAATTCAAAACATTACAAACACTTTCAAACATTAGGCGTTTCAAATATTCATTTGGTTTTGGTCGAAGTCTGAGACCGGAAGAGGGTTGAGATGCCTCTCGGTATTCCCTGTGATCCAATCCAATCATAATCGTAGATGCCTCAGGTATCATCTAAAATCAGTCATGTCTCAGTATCACAGTCTAAGAGAGAGAACTTATCGCGACATTATACCGTCTCCCAAAGACTTCGAGCTGTCACAGGCAACTTCGGTTGGAAATACCTACGATCCACCTTATGGCTCGACAATCGCACGGTACGTGGATTCTTAATAAACCTTCGTCTTATTTTAGTTTTATAATCCAATTCAATCACGCCAAAACATCACTCATATCATGGAAAATAATTCGAATAATGCAAGACATTAATATAGTAAAATGAATGACCAAGACATTAATATAGTAACATGGATAAATAATGAAATCTAAATGCATAATTTCCTATACATACATGCAATGATTAAGTAATTATTCATCACACATCATTCAAGCATACAATCAATTTAATTTAATTTCCTAAAAATACTAACAACCTAGAATTTATTCCAACAAGTGTCTTGAATTTTAAATCCATATAATACATATGAGTAAGGAAATCACGCCCACCTGGATTCCCTAATTTTCTTCTTTTTTCGTTCGTCATCAATGCTCATTCTCAAGAATGCCGATCTGAAATATGAAAATATATTATAATTATTTATAAATTTCTAATTTCTTCATTTTAATTTAATTATAATAATTTTCCTAACTAAAGTTTCGTAATAACTTCATCACTTTTTAATTTAAATTTTTTTTTAACTAATCAGAATTATTTTAGTAATCAATTTTCATACATTAGCATTTATTAAATAAGTGTTCTTAAATTTCTTAGTTTTCATGATTTAAATAAATTATCCATATTTTTAAATAAAATAATTTCGAACAAAATAAGACTTCTATTTGTCAAGATTTTAGTCTTTTTTGTATTTGAAAATTTTAATCTCTTTCCTATAAGAGGTTTAAGTTTACTAAGGTTTATTATTATTATTATTATTGTTATCATTTTCACACTAGAATATTCTTTGTTAGTTTATGACTTCATTAAGATTTTTTAAAATATTTATTGAATATATTCTTGAATCTACTTTTCTAAAATATTAACTCTTTCTTTTTAGATTTTCCACTATTGAAGTTTGAATTAAATTCATTTCATAGTGTTGGTTCTAATATATTTTGATTCAAAATTACAAAAGTTAACTAATTAAATAATTAAATAAATAAAATACTTGTCGCACCTTTCGATCCAATATTTAGCTTAGAATTCACGTTCACCACTTTAAATCTAGAATTTTCGAGCGATGATTGTTCTACTTCTGCTCAACATGAAACCAGAAATTTAAAGATCAAAACTACATTCGAATTCCAATTCTTTTCCATCAATGTAATTCACATTAAGTTGTTCCAATGTCCAAAATTCCCAAAGTAGCTTGTCATAACATACAACTCAATCAAAGACTTAAATCCAGAATTTGATTTTTCTTCTTTTTGAGCTCATGTTTCACTGTTATTAAAGCGAAAAATTATTGCAACAACTTCACTCAAACTTACAGCAATACTACTTTGTCAAAACGAGAATTCATTCTTACCTTACCTGTTTTCATCAACCGGCCATACCAACAATTGAAGCACAATTTGATGGCGTTCCTTCAACTTCTGCTGGAAAATCTGCAACTCAACCAACTAGAGCTCCATCTCAATCGTGCTCCAACTCAACCACAAATCAAGAAAGACAATCAAAACCAGAAACTCATTTCCTTACCTTCCCTGTTTCATGGTCCCTTAAAACCAAAAATCTGGTTATTCTTCTTCAGTCATGCAACGCCCCATTGAAGATCCAAACCAAAATTTTAGGCTTTCTCTTCTTCTTTGTTACACTAACCAATATCCCAAAATAGAAATTCCAAAACTTCAAGCTCCAAACCATCACTTGATCTCATTCCTCCCTCTGTTTTCTTTCCTGTTTTGTTTGTTTTTTTTTTCAACGGTTGGTCGAGCCAAAAATGGAGAGGTTCTAGCTCAATCACAAACCAAGGAGGAAAAAATCAAAACCGGCTTATACTCCTTCTTCCCTCTATTGAACGATGCCCATAACCAACCCAAACCAGAATTTCATGGCCTCAAGATCCCAAATTTCGGACTCCACTTCATGCTCTGTTTTCCAACGCCTCAACCTAGAATTTTGAATTCAAATACTGGTTTTTCAGCTTGCTTCCTCTGTGTTAACGATCAACCAAATCCAGATTCAGCATGCTTCTTCTATGCTTTGTCTTCTGATTTCAACATCCATAGCTGAGAGTTGAATCAAAAATTTTTTTTAGATGTTTCTCCTTCTTCTTCCTTCAATCTTCTTCTTCTGCTTCTTCTTCTTCTTCAGTTGGTTCAGTTTGACGTCAAAAGCAGCAGTGAAATTCAGCTCCTTCCGTCGTCCTCCTCCTTATATATATATATATATATATATAAAGAGTTGGAATCCTTCTAGAATCCCCTTCATTCACCGCCAAACCACTTCCTTAAACGTTCCCGATCCATCTTTTCACGGACTGAATTTGACACAACCAGAATTTTCTGGTTTTTTTCCAATCCGTTCCTCCTTTTCCAATTGCTCACATTCTGTTCGGCCTAATTTTGATTTCTGGGTTTTCAAATTTTACATATTTTTTTTCTGCTACTCACCTTAAACCATATTATAAACTTATAATATATCTTAGTAGTTAATTAAAAAATTCCTTATTCCTTTTTTAACACTTCTATTATATGTATACATACATATAATTGACAAACCCTAAGAATTGTTGGATGGTCACTTTATCTGGTAGAACATCTGGAAAGTCTATGAGCTTGTGTGAGATATGAGACTGTAAAGTAAGCTGTCCTGCTGAAATTTCAATTCCAAGGAAATCAATAGAAGTTTGAAATAACTACATCTTCTTTTCAGAGATCATGAGGCCAACAGAAATACAGATATCACGAAATTTCTACACAAGGTCAATATGTGATGAAATATCCTTGGAGAAAAGAAGGATATCATCAATATATATTAAAGCTTGATGTTGTATCTCTGAAAAGATCCTGGTCATGGCTCGTTGAAATATAGAAGGAACAGTTTTGAGTCCAAATGGCATGACTGTCCATTGGTAATGATAGCCAGGAATTATAAAGGCGGTTTTGGCCTATCGTCTGGTCCAATTCCAAGCTGCCAAAATCCTGACTTGCAATCAAACTTTGAAAATACCTTAGCATGAGAGAGGTGCTGGAATAGGATTTCAGGCCGAGGAGGTGGAATTTTGTGATCTTTGAGAAAGATGTTAAGGGGCTGGTAATTGATAACCAACCTAAGTTTGCCACGAACTTGTTCAGACCACTTGTTAACATTAAATGCTTCGCATGCCCAAGGAGATGTGGTTGGCTCAATTAATCCTTCTTCTTTCAACTAGGTAAGTTTTTGAACTTCAAGAGTAAGCTCGGAAGGAGGCATACCAGGATGAGATGCCTTGGTAGGATTTATATCTTCATTAAGCTTAAAGAGAAGCTTAATGAAATAATCCATATTGGACCATAGTGGGTGGTTGCATTTGGAGAGGAAAGCTGTGTGGCTTTCTGTGCAACAGTTCTGGATTAATGAAGACCTCAGGTTTTGGATCATTGGAGAATGCTGGGTAGAGTCTGCAAGTTGAGTTCCTTTAGAAATAGAAGAAATCCATGGAACAAAAACAAAATTCGTTTTGAGTCCTCGTGGAGTCCAGGTGAGATGGTTGATCTTCTGGAGAATGTCATAACCAATGATAAATGGTTTGAACAAGCCAGGAGCGCCAAGGATTCGGTGGTTGAATGTAAGCAAAGGGTAAAGCTTGATCTTCACGGGCTTGCTGATAAGTGTAATGGCCAGTGGATTTGGGCCAGCAGTGTCGAAGGCTTGGAGATATGGTTTCCACCATTCAATAGGCAACAAAGAGGGATTCATGAGTGTAGCCGAGGCACCTGTATCAATCAAAGCAGTTAGTGAGAAAGGATGGTGGTAGGGAGAGAGGTAAACCTGTATTTTGGCATGGGGCAAGTTTGAGATGCCATTGACTGACGGGGATGAGGAGTTCAAAACAAAGGCTTTAGTTCTTGAGATAGCCATGAGGGCCTTAGGAGAGAATTCATCCTGGAACTCAAATAAAGATTCGACGTCATAGGCTTTCGTATCCGCCAGTGTTGTAACTTTTTCAAGAAGGGCTGCATGGCGCTTAATTTTCTTAGGATAGTTTTTTGCATAATAACCCTTGTGTTTGCAGATAAAACATCGGGAGTCAGCTGTCTTGCCACGAAAAGGCTTTCGTCGTAAGAACTTCCATTTCTCGCGAGATGGTGACCTTTTTTGTCCTTTATGATGAGACCGTCTAGAGACTTTGGAGGAGTGTGGGAAGACAGACTTCTTTTTGCAGGAGCATGGTTCAAAAGCATGGCACTTGGGAACAACATCATGACATGCACGGCTGAAGGCTTTGCCCAGGTTGTGAACACGTTGAACTATTTCAAACTGGACACAGAGACCCTGGTGGCCATTCTTGATGTATGAAAATAATTGTCCTAAGGTGCTGTCCTGCGTGGTCTTCTTATGCGTAGCCATGTATTCTTGTGCTCTTTGGACAATAGGGTTCTAAAAGGAGAGGAGAAAAACCGTCTTAAGGTTGACATTATCCACACCTTTAATTAGATAGAACCATTTAGATATCTACTGATAATGCCGCTGCATAGTCTTGAGATTATATGAGCAACATTTTGTAGCTAGATATCTTTCTCGTGCCTGTTCGGCATGGTGGTTCCAGGGACCCACAAATGCTTCAAAGAGCGATGAAAGAAAATTATTGACATTTTGATGCAATAATGCGGTTTGCTTATAAGCCTGTTATGCATTCGACCAATCTCGGAGGCTACCAGAGTGCCGAGTGATGAGCTTTTCAATGATAATTGGATCAGTTGCCCAATGTTTGATAGATTCAGCATGACACCATGAGAGCATATCATTGAAGAAATATGGCCAGTCTTCATAGGGGAGAGAATCTAAATCAAAGGTATGGAAAACACTGGATTTGGAGGGTTTTCTAGTAGGAGGAGGGAAGTCAAATTCCATGTCATCTGATTCTTTAGGTGGGTGCTCGTGAAATGGTGCAGGTCCATGAGGAGGTTCTGTTTTAGGTTGCGAGAATTTTCCTAGGCCAAAGTCAGCAGCAAAGATGTCATGGGAAGAATCAGATTCTTCAGAGAAAGAATCAGAAGGAGAAGAGGGAGAAACTTTAAAAGGAGAGTCATCAGGGATAGGGTCGACTAGGGCTACAGAGGGGTGATCATAACGACGAGCCACATATTCAAGAAAAGAACTTAGGGGATTTTCTGAGATGTTAGGAAGTGGCTGGGGCTTAGAAGAAGCTTGGATCTCGGGTTCAATGGGAGAAAATTGTCATAACAACCTTTTCTTTGCCCTTATCTTTTCGTTTGTGAGAGGACCTAGATGGAAAACGGGGTGGAGAATTGTGATAGGCATCAGTAGGAGATGGAGGGTCAAGAGGTGGCTATTGGAATGAAGGTTTAAAAGTTAGACCACTACGTGGTCGAGAAGGACGATTAGGAGGCCGTTTGCTATGGAGTTGGTAATTTGGAGGAAAAAGGGATGACATGGTAAATGAGGGTGGTTTAAAGGCTGAGGGTATAATGTGAGGCGTAAAAAAAGGGATTTGCTGGAGGATCAGAGAGTGAGTTTGTAAGCTCACGTAGTTGATTCTTGAGGGATTCATGTTCACGTTTAAGAGGGCCAAAGACAGTTTGGATCTCAAAATAATGGGTAATGGAATTGGCAAGGTCTAAAAGCTGATGATGAACTTGGTCAATACGGGCTTAGAGAGAGGCAATAAGTTGGTCATGAGCAGTCTGATGGGTAAGAGATTGCTGCTGTTTATGGAGAATGGATTGAAGAAGGTCATTCTGGTATAAGGCGTTGTTGGACTGCCAATTCAAAACTGCATCAGAATTAGTAAAGGTTTAAAGATCTGGTCCCTCAGGTGTCATGATTTTAGAGGGTTTAATCTGGTATTGAAGAGGACAACCAGTAAGTGGGTCAGTAGATTGTTCTATACCAGATGGTGGAGGACAAGCACCAGAATGTTCGGTGAGAACAAAACAACTCTTATCAGGGGCATATTTATTGTTATCAGGATTGTAGTCTCCTTCATCGTTAGATGTTCTACTGGCTTGGTCATCAAAATCATCATCAGTAGAATAATCAGAAAGTAAGACATAGTATTGATACCTTCCTGATGGTGATTCAATAAAACCAACTGTTGGGTCGCCAGACTCATATCTAGCGGCTAAGAGCTGCTGGGTGATCTTTTGGTGCGGCTTCTCAATATCATATTTGACTTCAAATGCATCCTCCTCACAATTAGAACAATTATATGTATCACACCAGTGGCGTGCAACAGCAGGAGGACTTGTGAAATTAGCAAAATGGATGCTCGCCGAAGAAGGTCGTGACTGCACCAGAGAAGGTGTTGGAAAGGTAGTCTTGACAAGTCTGTCTTGACGCCTATTATGAATAACTTGAGTAGACTG
Source organism: Tinospora cordifolia (assembly GCA_030144865.1). NCBI lineage: Eukaryota > Viridiplantae > Streptophyta > Magnoliopsida > Ranunculales > Menispermaceae > Tinospora > Tinospora cordifolia. The sequence goes on from JAJIYU010004607.1 coordinate 11,989, forward strand.
GCAGACTTCGTTTGTAAGCCAACTTTGTGGAAATAGTTGCTGGAGTTTGCTAGGAGGGATTGTCCTCGGAAGGAAGGTGTGTGAGACAACACCTTGAGAACTGATATCTAGCATGAGGCCATCAAGAGAAGAACCTTTGTAGGGAACATCTATTGCGTGATTTTGAACGCGATAAGCGACCTGATAATGGATGGTTGCTGCCAGAGTAGTTTGGATCTGAGGGGCTCCAGACAATTAGGCTTGGAGGGTAAGGGTGGTGAAGGCGTGAGGGTTTTTCAAAGACACATTAAAATTTGGATAAAACGTTACAAACACTATGCCAGAATTTAGGGTGGTTTGGATAGTGCCTATAACCGCATCAGAGTAACAAATCATGCGGGAATCGAGAAGAACTATTCGAGAAATAGCTTCTGTGGCTTTTTTTTACCATGGAATGTAATAGACATTTTTATTGCACCATAGTGAAGATGAGTGTAGCCATCTTTTCACCATTGGGGTAAAAGAGAAGCGGGTAAGGCCGAAGGGAAAACATGTTCAGCCTGATCAGCAAGGATTTGGTGTTCATTAAAGTTGGATATTTGGACAAATTCTTTGACCGGGCTTTGAGGTGTGTGTTTGCTGAACAACTTTTGAATTTTTCTATGAAAAGAGGTAGAGGGAAGAGTATAAACATTCTGAGGTAGAATGTGGACAAGTTCAGCGAGTGGAACTGTTCCATTAGAATCAGGCAAGTATTCAACTTCATATAACCCATCTATCTTGGCTGAGGTGTAAGAGGCTTCAAGAGAAGAGGTGGTGAAGACCGGAGAAGCTTCCATTCTTTTTACCAATTCTTACTGAGCAACAGTTTGTGTCTGAGAGTGAAAGATGCCTTTAAACGCCTTCCTCGACTAATAGGGTTGGATCACAGTGACTAAACAGTTTTGCTGGTAGGGTGGAAAAGAATGGAAAGTGGGAAACAGAGATACTGGTTTTCAAGCAGGACTTACTTAGAAAGCTAAGTATCGTTGTGCTTAATGGTCCGAGTAACCTGAGGATAATGGGCCGCAAGGAGAAGAGCCAGGTGATGAGGTATAAAATGAAGTGGAAGAAGCCGAGGAAACAATAAGAACCTGTTGACACCGGATATCCCAAAGATAAAAGAGTTCAATGTCAGAGATATCACAGAAAGCTTGTGTACAGTAAACAAATGTCTAGAAACACAAATTGCAAGGACAAGAATCTTCGTGTCCAATTGCACTAAACATGACCAGTGGCTCTGATACCAAATGAGAGCCATTATTGTGTATATGTATATATATATATATATAATGAAATGATGAAATTTAGGAGTGAAAAATTCTCATTGATTTGTGAAAATAAAAATTGGGAATGTAAAATGGATTGAAGTGAAAAATTCTCATTGATTTGTGAAAATAGAAATTGGGAATGTAAAATGGATTGAAGCTTGGAAAATATTTATATATATAATACGAATGATTGTAATAAGAACAACAAGCAATAACACAGACAAACTTACAACAACAAGCAATAATAAGAATAAGGATTATAATAAGAACGATTGCCCAGATAGGTAGAGAATGTAAAAGACTAGTTTTCATAATATATTGATTGCACACTTAACACAAACACTTCCAATTTTCGATGATCTGTTACAACGAGCCCTCTTCCTTTTATAGCCAAGGAAGGGCAGAACAAGACAAGAAACATTATTTACAGGACAAGACTAAACAAGCATGCCGATGCATGAAAAGACGACAAAAGTACAATAATACAACAACTGAATGAGCTGGCTCACTTGTCACTCCCTTGACACGACCATACAAACACGCTGATACATGAAAAGACTAAAAATGTACAATAATTTAGAAACTTTTTGACCAAAAGTATTAGTCATGGTTGGATGTCTACTCATCGTTATCATTATTTGTAGTAAAATCCGAGTCATCAATGGGCCATGGGAACTATTCAGCTGAGTGGAGAAAATAATATTCAATAGATGTGGCCAGTTCTGGTACATGGAGAGGATTACGATGCGAGTATTGAGAGAACAATTCCTTAAGCTCTTGATATAAGTGATTATGGGCCTGGCTGAGGCCTGTTTTCCCGTATAATAGTGCAACATATTTGGGCCTGTTATTTTGGGGATTCCATGTATTGAGATGGGAAGCTCTGTTCCATTGGACTAAGTCCAGTTGAAACTGATAGAAGAAATAAAAATGAGGCCACCATGGAGCTTCGTTATGACGGGGACAAGCCTGAGATCCATGTGTATATGGATTGAAATAAAACAGATGAGGATATGAACAAATGATTTTGAATTGGAAATGTTGAGAACATGCTCTAAGGGGGTCATCATCAATACTTATGTGATCAGTCGGAGAGGCAACAGGTGCATAAAAGATCACAGTAAGGTATCGATGAGGCCATTACTGAAAAAGATCCAACCATCGCTGGTGGTCAGCAAACTTTAACAAGAATTTATAGAACCTAAGTTGATCTGGATCAGGTCTAGAATATCTACAAGGAGGTTGAGAGGCCAGAAAACTCATTTGGAAAAATATGCCCTTAAACGATTTTTGTCAAGACAAAAATCGATCCACCAAGATTGAAGGAGAATCATTAAAAAACAATAGGCTGATTTTGGAAAATGATAATATGAAGGAAGGCAGAATGGAAACAAAAAGGGGAAAATGGGATGTGGAAAATGTCCAAAAATCATGCCATGGTTTTTTGTGATGATTTTAAGATAACTGTCAATCTTTGGTTGAGTAGGGATTTTCCAATAAATTAATTCTCTGAGTTCCACTGGAAGAGAAGCAAGGAAAGTAAAAAGATATGAATCAGGATTTGAAGCTCTGTCAGAAGGATTAGAAGCAGAAGAAGAAGAACCAATGACTCCAATGAAATTATAATCTGTTAGATTAAAAGCTTTGGTCTGGAAAGAAAGTCAGCAAGAGTATTTAATTTTCCAGGAATGTGCCAGACCGTAAAAGAATATTGGGAAAACCAATTTGACCATCGTAGCAGTTGTGGATTGGGAAGGATTTTTTGTTTAAACTATAACATTTGGGGAAAGCTTGACATGCCCATTTCAATATGGAAATGATGGCCAACAAGGAAAAACTGGAATTTCTCAATTCCTCTTTTAACTACCAGAATTTCTTTAAAAGTGGAATGGTAATGTAGTTCAGAAGATTTAAAAGATCCACTTTTGTAGCCACAAATTATACGCCTGTTATCGGACAGTTGTTCAAGTAGAATAGCACCCCAATGTGCATCACTGACATCTGTTTGTAGGATTCGAATACCATCTCCAGGGATTTTAAGCTTGGGTAATGTCTGAGCTTTGAGTTTCAATTCTTGAACAGCAGCAATGTGAGAAGAATTCCAAGAAGGAGGATTCTTCTTTAATAATCCATAAAGCAAACTTGTAAGCTTAGATAAATCTTTGATAAAAATACTCATGTAATTAACTAAGCCGAGAAATTGTTGGATTGTTTGCTTATCTGGAAGGATGTTAGGAAACTCAAGAAGCTTTAGAGCAATATGCGGCTGGAGAGAGATTTGTCCATCTTGAATCTTCATTCCTAGAAAATCCACAGAATGCAGGAAGAGTTACATTTTCTTTTCTGATAACATCAAACCAAAGGTTTTGCAGAGCTCATAAAATTGTTGGACCAAAGAAATATGTGTTTCAATATCTTTTGAGAACAATGGGATATCATCAATATAGATCAAAGAGTACTGTTGGATTGGCTGAAAGATCTTCATCATAGCCTTCTGGAATAACGATGGGGCAGTTTTTAAACCAAAAGGCAAGACAGTCCATTGTTAATGATGACCAAGTAGAACAAATGTAGTTTTTTGGCGGTCAGAGGGATGGATACCCAGTTGCCAAAATCCTGATTTACAGCCAAACTTGGAGAATACTTTTGCTTCTGATAAATGCTGGAAAAGAGTCTCAGGTCTTGGTAGAGGAAACTTATCATCCTAAAGAAAAATGTTAAGTGATTGGTAGTTGATGACAAGACGAAGTTTACCTCTTACCTGTTTAGCTCGCTTGTTAACATAGAAAGCTTTGCATGCCCATGGAGAAGTTGTGGGCTCAATAAAACCTTGAGAACACAATTGCTCAATTTTGCTGAGAACTAAAGTGAGCTGTGAAGGTGGCATCCCATGATGAGTTGCCTTAGTAGGATTGATATCCTCATTAAGCTTAAAAGGGAGTTTTATAAAATATTCAGGTTTAAGCCATAATGGAGAAGGACATTTTTGCAGAAAGTATGATTTTCAGCACAACAGTTAGTGACTAGTTTGTGGCGAAGCTCAGTAAGTTTCTGGTCATCGATGACATGAACGGCTGGGATGATCGTAGAGACCCAAGAAATAAAAGCAGAAGGGGTTCGCAATCCATGAAGAGTCCAAGTCAGTCGTCAGAACTGCTGTATGATATCGTATCCAATGATGAAATCTTTGAGCAAATTGGGGGCACCCAATATCCTGTGCTTGATGGTGAGAAGAAGGTGCAGACGAATCTTGACTGGTTTGCTAATGAGTGTGACAGCCAAGGATGAAGAACTTGCAGTATTAAAATTTTTGTGGTAAGGTTTCCACCAATTAGAAGGGAGCATGGATGGATGCATGATAGTAACCGTTGCACCTGTATCAAAGAAAGCGGTGATGGTAATTGGATTATGATAAGGTGATAAGTATACCTGTACATGAGCATAAGGCAGGTGGGAGATGGTGCTAACAGAGGGTTCCATAGTGAGAACAACAGCTTGAGCATCCGATATCGCCATTAAGGCTCTTGGAGAATATTCATCATCCAGAGAATAAAGAGATTCCACATCAGACAGTTCTGTGTCTGTAAGCTCTTCAATTTGGGAAATAAGCTTTGCATGCTTTTTCGTCTTTTGTGGACAATTCTTGGCAAAATGGCCAGGCTTTTTGCAAATGAAGCATCTGGAGTCTGCAGATTTCTTGCAGATCTGTTTTCTCCGTAAGAATTTCCACTTAGATTTGTGAGGATGGCGATGCATCCATTTTTTCTGCTTCCAATGTTTGGTAGACTTATGTTGTCTCATAAGAGGAAATGCCGGAGAACCTTTTAGACAGGAACATGGTTCATAAGGATGGCATTTTCCAAAATAAGAAGGGTCATCTGCTAGACAAGTTATTTGTAGAGCTTTGCCCATCTTGAGTTGCTACTGAAAGAATAAATGATCTGAACATAATTCCATACGACTTAACTAGATAAAAGCAAATAATTCTCCCAACGTGCAATTTTCAAATTTCTTATTAGCATTCTGCATGTGAATTTTTGCTTTAGAAGAAATTGGCCTGGGAAACGAGTAGAAGAAAACCACCTTTAGGTTGTTATCTTCATATCCATGGATGAGGTAAAAGATATGAGACATCTTGGCATAATGGTCTCGAAAATCTGCATCTGAGAAAGTACAATACTTGGTGGGGAGAAAACGCTATTGTGCTTGTTCTATGACATGTTCGACAGGGCCAATGAAAGAGGTGTAAAGTTGAGCAACCAACTCAGTGAAAGGGCGATTCGTGTAATGGATCTGCCTGTATTCGTTGATATCAAGCCACCAGTCGCGGAGACTGCCTGAGAATTTTGTAATCAGTTTTTCAACTACTTGCCGATCAATGAGGCCTTTGAGTTGTTCGGAATAGCACCAAGATAACATATCATGAAAGAAAAGAGGCCAGTTTTCATAGGGTATTTTGTCCAAATTGAAGGTATGAAAACCATTGGAGGACCTATGTCCTTGGCCTGTTGAGTGAGAAGGTGTTGGTTGTGGAGCTGAAGATTCCATCTCAGGGTGCATGTCACCAGGTTCAGGTGGATGATCAACCTATGGCTCTTGAGTCCTGCTAGACTCACCAGTATGAGAAACAACCAAGATATTATCAAAACCAGAAGATTCTGAAGAAGAGGAAGTAAAGTCTTCTTCAGTGGAGTATGAAGGAGAACTTTGAGGGTTGGCAGGCTCTTCAGCATCTAAGTGAGTGATATGCTGCAGAAAATTAGCCAAGGTATTAGGTGAAGGGGTATCAATAGTCAAGACCATTTTCTGTTTACCTTTGTCTTTTTTACGGTAAAAAAGTTACTCAGTGGCAGTAGCACGAGAAGGCGGTTGGGGTTCCCTTATTTCGAAAGGAGGTAAAGATGGAGGTTTGGGCTTTTGGTGCAAGGCAAACTAGTAGTTAGAAGGGAAAAGAGAAGGGAAAACGGCAGATGGTGAAGACTGGGTAGGCACATAGTGAGGTTCATAAGTTGGATTTGAAGTAGTCTTGGCTTGGATGTCACGTAATTGACTTTTGAGAGATTTTTGTTCTCTCTCGAGAGGTAAAAAGAGAGAGGCTGTATCAGCATAATTTTCAACTGAGGTTGCTAAATCCATAAATTCTTGATGGATTTGGTCAAGCCTTTCATGAATTGCTGCGACCAACTGTTTTTGAGAGTCCTGCTGTTACTTAAAAGCATCCTGTTTTTGAATAAGGACATCTTGTTTCTGAGCAATAGTCCTAAGAAGATCATTCTGAAACAAAGCATTATTAGATTGCCAATTAAGAACAGCTTCAGTATCTGTCAGAGGCTTAAGCTCGGGGCTAGATGGCATGATGATCGTGGATTGTTTGACCTGATATTGCATAGGAAGGCCAGTGAAAGGATCTTCAGTTTTGTTATTTGGAGGAACTGTTGAGGAAATAGATCCAGAAATAACTTACATTCTGGAGGCTCATCATCTGAAAGAAGGACGTAATATTGAAAACATCCTGAAGGGGAATCAATTAATCCGACTGAAGGGTCTCCTTTTTCATATTGGGCTTGAAGTTTCCTTTGGGAAGTCTTCTTTTTTGGCCTTTTTGGCCTTTTTGGGACATCATACTATAGGTCAAAATCATGGTCCAAACAGCTGGGACAAGAGCAGTTAGAATCCCACCAAATATGATAAGATGGTGGTGCAGGTGGAGTAAAATCAATCACATTAATGTCTGCAATTGTAGCTTGTGATAGTGTAGTAGGTTGTTCGGGAAAAATGGTTTCAACTAAACCATCAGATCGCCACTGGTGGATGGCAAACGAAGTTTGCTGCACTTCGGTGGTTTGAAATCTTGCTTCATAATTTGTGATCCATTTTTCAGGAAAAAGCCTTTGAAGCCTTTCCAAGGGTATTGCCCTGGGAATAAATGAATGAGATACTACACCTTGGGAGTTAATATCAAGCATCAAACTTTGCAGATTTGAACCTTTATAGGGAATATCAATTGCATGATTTTGAACCCTATAAGCAATCTGGTAGTGAACTGTGGCTGCCAAGGCTGTGTGGACCAGAGGAGTACCAGCTAGTTGAACTTGAAGGCTCAACGTGGTAAGAGCATGTGGATATCGCAGAGAGACATTGAAATTGGGGTAAAAAGTGATAAAAATTGTTCCAGAATTAAGAGTTGTCTGGACAGTTCCAATAACAACTTTAGCATATCTTGTCATGCGAGAATCAAGAAGTGCAATTCTGGAAATTGCTTCTATAGCCTTTCTGCCATGAAAAGTTATAGAAATCTTGACTGCACCATAATGAAGATGGTTGTAGCCATCTTTTCTCCATGAAAGAGATAAAGGAGAAGGGAGAGTTAAAGCAAAAAAATGTTCAGTCTGGTTTGCTGGAACCTGATGTTCATTAAAATTAGAAATTTGAACATACTCTTTAATTGGACTTTTGGGAGGTGTTTCTTAAACAAACTTGAAATTTTCTTAGAAAAGGTAACAGAAGGAATATGATATACATGTTGAGGACGAATAGGCACAAGTTCAGTAAGAGGAACAATACCATGAGAATCATGAAGGTATTCAACTTCAAACAATTCATCAATCTTGCAAGTACCACAAGAGGTCTCTAAACCAGAAAGAGTTGATTCTACCATTGAAAGAAAAAAAAAGGTCTGGGTTACCAAAGGTTGCCAATAGTGCTATAAACGTCTGTCCGTCGGCTAAGAAGCAAGGAGGCAAGGGTAAAAGACCAAAGGTTTTAAATGAAAAGAAAGCTCAATCGTAGAAGAGAGTACTTGAAGGAGACTGGCTTGGTGATGGTGTATAGTCAGAAATTGAATCTGAGGTGGTAGAAGAGAAAGAAGGTGATGGTACTTGATACAACTGGTCATTCCACAAGGTAAGAATTTCTGGGAGTGGGAGATCAGAAGCTAAAAAGACAGATGAACAGTATATGAAAGTCTAGAAACACAAATAACATGGACAACAATCTTCATGAAGCTTGGAAATATATATATAATTTTTTGCTAATTCAAGCCAATGCTAGATATAATTTTATTTTATCTTGTTATATCCATATTTATATTTTTGATGAATTTTTAATTAGAACTTTTGATCTTTTGTCATTAATTTATATTTTTCAAAGATTGTTTATTATTATTAACATATAAAAGTTACAAAATTCCGGGTTGTTACAGTCCATTAGACTGAGGATGAAATGCAGTATTGAGACAAATATGGGTCCCTAACTGAGTTTGCAATGACTACCAGAAACTTGAAGTAAACCTCGGATCTCGATCCGACACAATAGATACAGGTACCCCATGCAATCTTAGTATCTTTCGCATATATAATTTGTTCAGTTTATCCACAGAGTCATTGATGTTCATTGGAAGAAAATGGGCAAATTTTATTAACCTATCAACAATCACCCAAATGGCATCATATCTACCTGGAGTTCGGGGTAGCCCAACGATAAAATCCATCGTGATATGCTTCCATTGCCATTCTGGAATGGATAATGGTTGCATCTGCCCTCTAGGCCTCTGGTGTTCAGCCTTTACCTGCTGACACGCTCCACATTTCTGTACATATTCTGCTATATCTTTTTTCTTTCCATGCCACCACACTGTTCTTCTCATATCATGATATATTTTGGTCGCACCTGGATGAATACTATACTGTGATCTATGTGCATCTTAAAATATCTCAGCCCTAAGCTCCCGGTGAACTGGTACCCATATCCTCCCTTGGAATCGTAAGATACCATCAGAATCTCGATGACAATCATTTTGATTAGAATTATCAGCCCAAGAATCATACATCCCAAAATCTGGATCATGTTGCTGCAAATCCTTAATTCTTTGACTTTGAGCATCTGTCAGCCTCGTTCGCATTTGAGCGCATATCCCAAATGAAACATCAATAGAAAATGTATTCATGACTATAACCAGTTCTAACATCCGCCATTCATGAGCCATTTGACAAGCCACAACTCCAACTTCAATTCGTTTCCTGCTTAATGCATCAGCCACGACATTGGCTTTTCCAAGGTGATGTTCAAGATTAAAATTCTAACGATTTGCGTTGCCTCATATTCAACTCTTTTTGATCAAACAAGTACTTCAGATTGTTATTGTAATATCCCACATCACTTGTGTACTGGATAGGTCTTGGGAAAATAAGTGCAGCGAGGTGTGTTCATTGTAACTAGGCCTTTTGAAAAATCTCATACCTTTGTGATGAGTTGGTTAAAGTGGGGATAGTATCGGTACGACGGACGCCGCTACTGCCTTGTTCGTATTAGAGTTACTTCGGGGGTACTAGAGGTATAAGTCCTGAGGCCAGGACTGCCCTGGGTTGGGTGGATTGTAATATCCCACATCGCCTGTATATTAGAGAGGTCTTGGGCTAATAAGCACGGGGAGGTGTGTTCGCTTGTAACATCCCAACCCTCGAGACTTTCAATTTGGACTTTACCACAAGCCGAGTCGGTGTCACTTTACAAGTACATAACTTGACTTTCTATTTTAATTATTTTATGCCTTAATTGTATTTAAGAGTACATAACTTAAATTTAGGAATTTAATAAGGCAATGACACTAGAAATAAATGAAATTCATAAACTCAATTAATTGAATAAAATTGAGTGCATAATTCGATCTTGAAGAAAAACTATTACAGCGAAAAATTTAAAACTTGGGGAACATGCCCTTACATAGAAATTAGAAACTTTCTAAATAAAAAAAACCTAACTAATATTCATGGTCTTCATGTAATTCAATTAACTGAAAAATAGAAGGAAGGGGTGAGCACATAGCCCAGTGAATCTTTTTAAACATTTAAATCATTATTTCAATTCAAACAAACCAAGCATATAAAAAACTTTTGTACATTAGGCAATTCAAACAAATTCCTTATTTATGGTTGACATTAAGACCAAAAGAGTTTCATCTTTGTGTTTCACATCTTTGAGAGAGAGAATCACTCTTGAAAACTCAAACCCCAATATCTATGAAGTGGGATCACTCTTGGAAACCCAGTTCAAAATCATCAATGGTAAGCCAGCAAGCCGGATAGGGGTGGAACACACACGATGATGCTATGCAACCTATCATTGCACCAGTACGTGGTTATAATCATTATTTAATCTTTTCTTAGTGATAAAACACACAATATTGAATTAAACCATCAATATAACATGTACATAACATGAATCATTAAATATTTATTCATGGCACAATTCATACATATCATGCATTATGATTTTTAATTTCTAAACTTGCATAACATGTATATTCATGACACATCAAATAAATAAAACATGCATATTAAAACATATATTTAAACAATCAACTTCAAAATATCATTACACATACAAGACTTATTCAAATTAAAATAAAAAAGTAAAAGTCAGAAATCACTTTCACCTTTGTTGAACAAATCAGTTGAAAAATATCTGGCAGCACTTATTACTTCAACTCTAATTGTTACAGAATTTATGCAATACCTCGTTACTTTTACCCCAATTATTGTTTAGAACAGCCTCAAAGAGAAAAAGAATGCCAAGAAGGAGGCAGAGGGGGAGAGAGAGAGCAAGAAGGATGTATCAGTTCTTGTTGGGGTGAAATGATTGTGAGCACAAAACCCCTATATATAGAGTTTGAGAGAGTGAAAATTGGTAACTTTGGGTGAAAAGTTCAAAGACAACTTTTTAATTTTCTCTTGCATATAAATTAGCAAGATCAAGTATTTAGAGTTTATTTTATTATTATTATTATTATTATTTTTTTTTTTTTTTGACATTCCGTAATCTTTTGTTGGAAATCTATAGAGATTCATTTTTGGTTATAATTTATACGCAAATCACTTTAGATATTGGTAGCCCAGCGCAATTCATTTTTCCTATATATATTTATATAAATATATTTCCCAAATCAATACATGCAATTGACTTTATATTTTGAGGCAATTTACGTAAGTCTTAATACTTATAAATATATATATATATATATATAATGTTTGATTTTTTATTTTGGTTTTCTTTTCGAGTGGTGTGCACCAAATTTTTATTTCATTTTACTTTTATTCTTTTGTTTTCTTTTCATTCGGTGTGCCATTTTTTTCTTTTTTTTCCCAGAAAGCAATTCAAATACATATAATTATTCCTATATATATATATTTCGGGCGGTGTGCCCATATTTTGTTTTGTTATTTTTTTCTTGCTCATTATATTTTCATAATATAAACCATATCTATACACATATTTAATTGCTAATTTTTGCAGTCCATATATTGCTAATTTTTTTTCAACCTATATCTATATAATATAAACTTGCTAATAGTTTTATATTTTTATTTTGAGATTTCCTTTATTTTCAATATCTGAATTTCTTATTATTTATATTATCCGAATTTTCTGAAAATTTTTTAATCTCTAATTTATATTTCTATTATGTTTTAATTGTATAATTAAATTATAATTCTATATATTTTGTTTCCATTTTTTTGTGTGATGTATTAAATCCAAATCAACTAGCTAATTAGATAATTTACTTAAATAACTGATTAATAATATTTCTCACTTTTACTTTTGTAACCTATAAATATATATAACTTGGTAATTGATTTATTAAATAATGTGACTAATAAATTTCTTTAAATATATATATATAT
>JAJIYU010004608.1:0-24029 GCA_030144865.1 Tinospora cordifolia
CTTTGATATCTTCAATAGTCCATCCTAATGCATATTTATGTTCCTGTAACACCCTCAGGAGCTTCCCTTCTTGAACATGTGCTAATGATGAAGATATAATAACTGGAAGTGATTTACTCTCATAAAGAAATGCATATTTTAAATGCTCCAGTAGCTGTTTCAACTCCACTTCCTTGGGGTGCTCTTGAACACTTTCAGATGGTTGATTCTCAGGCAATTGCTCCTCTTTACTGTGGAAATCTGGTGTGTTTGCTTCTAGTGCTGGCACCACAAACTGCTCTTCCTCTGTCATAACTTCAGGAAATGTTAATGAACGAGAGATGCTTCCCACCAACTCATCTTGTGAACTTAGTGCCTCCACCACCTTGCCAATGCAAGAGTTTAAGATCTCCACCCTGTTGCATTTATGTAGGTCACTAGGATATTGCATAGCTTTGTATAGATTAAAGATCACCTTCTCATCTTTGACTCTTAAAGTTAGCTCTCCTTTGTGCACATCAATGAGAGCATGCCTGGTAGCTAGAAACGATCTTCCAAGGATGAGTGGTATTTCGCAATCTTCTTTCATATCTAGAACCACAAAATCAACTGGAAATATAAACTTATCTACCTTAACCAACACATCTTCAACCACTCCTTTTGGATATGTTAAAGATCTATTAGCTAGTTGAAGAGTAATGGTTGTTGGCTTGATTTTTGTCATCCCCAACCTTTTACATACAGCCAAGGGCATCAGATTTATGCTTGCTCTAAGATCACATAGTACCTTCTCAAAAATTTCAGACCCAATATTGTAAGGTATAGTGAAACTATCTGGGTCTTTCAACTTTTGAGGAAGCTTCTTTTGTAGTATTGCACTGCATTCTTCAGTGAGCTTAATAGTTTCAAAATCCTTCAGTTTCCTCTTCTTGGACATGATCTCCTTCATAAACTTTGCATAGTTAGGCATTTGTTGCAAAGCTTTAGCAAATGGAATATTTATGTGGATCTTCTTAAACATATCCAAAAATTTCGCAAACTGTTCATCCATTGTCTTTTTCTGAAACCTTTGAGGAAAAGGTAATGGTGGGGTTTCAGAAATACAGCTTTCTTGATTTTCTCTTCCTTTGACTGTACTTCTTAATGGTGATGGATCTTTATGTTGACTGTTGGATGACTTTGATTCATCATGCTCATTGCTAATATCTCCCTCAACTTCATTAGGTAATATGCTTGGGTTTAGAGGACCTACAACCTCTTTGCCGCTCTTTGTAGTAACTGCTTTGCAACTCTCCTTTGGAGTTACTTGAGTATCACTTGGAAAAGAGCTCCGCTGCTGGTTCGGCACTATTTGTGCCAATTGCCCCACTTGTGTTTCCAGATTTTTAACAGTAGCATTGATGTTTCCAACTTGAAGTTCAATTCCAGAAACTCTTGTGTCATTCTTGTCAACCCTACCAGTCAATTCTTTGAAGAATCTTGTACGCATAGTCATCATTTCATCAGGTTTATCTTCCAAAGACGGCTTCTTATCTTGCAAAGGATGTTGGTTGACAAAACCTGGAGGCATCTGAGCGTTTCTATTATTGGCATATGAAAAATTCTCATGGTTTCTCACACCCGGGTGGTAGCACTTTGGGACATTATATCCACCAGCTGGTGCTTGATACCCGTTGAATTTGTTCAATGCATTCAATTGTTCAGCCGAGGTTTCTCCATGATAGGATGACTTACTTGCTTCAGCAATGGAGTGCACTTTTTGATGTTGTTGAAGTTGTCCTCCACTATTTTTTTCTTCCACCAAATATAGCCTATGAGTCATTGCTGCAATTTGGGCATGCAAGGCACTAATCTCGTCAACTTCATGAAGTCCCACTCTCTTGGCCATACCTCTTTCTGTACCATGTCCATAGGTGTTAGCTGCCATATCTTCAATCAGTTGAGTTGCCTCTATGGTTGATTTCCCCATCAAAGAACCTCCACTTGCTGAATCTACCAATGCTCGTGTAGGCGGTGTAAGTCCAATATAAAACATCTGAATTTGAAGCCAAGGTAGATAACCATGTTGTGGGCAATGCCTTAGTAGGGCTTTAAATCTTTTCCAAGCCTCATATAGAGATTCAAACTCAGATTGTTTGAAAGAACTTATCTCCCCTCGCAGCTGATGCACTTTGGCTGGTGTGAGGTACTTTTGTAGAAATCTCTGACCCATCTCTTCCCAAGTTGTGATACTTCCTGGGAGCAAGGTTTGCAGCCAACTTTTCGCTTTATCCCTCAAAGAAAAGGGAAACAATCTTAGCCTAAGCTGATCTTCAGTTACTCCATGGATTTTCACAGTGTCACATATCTCCATGAATGAGTTGAGATGTACCATAGGGTCTTCCACAGCTGATCCTCCAAACTGTTGTTCCTGCACCATAGTAATCAAGGACGGTTTCAACTCAAATGTATTTGCATTAATAGGCGTCCTTGCTATTCTTGAGTAATTGCTGTTCAAAACAGGTTCGAAGAAGTCTCACAATGGTGCTTCCCCGTTATTACTAACACCCGAACTGCTGCTTTCAGCCATGCTTGATGCACGTTCTTGAGCCTCCAACCGAATCTAATTGATTGTCTTCAGCAAATCTGGATCGTAGGTGTCACAAGGATGTTCACTCATACAAGCCTGAAACACAAAAGCGCAAACAGATCAAATGTATTCAATGTATTCTTTGAATAATGATAAAATAAATCAATTAATAAGTAGTAATAAAAATAAAATATCGTCTTGATTAAAACCAAACCAAAATTCAACTGGCTTTGAAAACACTAACACCGTTTGCTCCTCAGCAACGACGCCAAAAACTTGTTAGCAACCCCGCAAGTGTACAAGATCGTAGTAGTAATATCCAGTAGGTCTGGGTATCGTCCTTAGGGAACAAGGGTAGCTTTTGATTTTTAATACCAGAATTACTAATGACCACAGTTTTATCAAGACAAGATTGAATGTGACTAAATTAATTTCAAAACCAGAAACTTTTGTAAACAAGAGTAGTGATAAATTTTAAGAATTCAATAGAGAAACATGTCTAGGATAATGAATGTCGCCACATAGTTTGCAAATCTTAGTTGTGTTTGTGAATTAACTAATCTATGAGTTATAGCATCAATGGTTGAAACCCTTTCCCAAGGCGTTTCAACACTCACTAGATTTGTTTCGTCAAACCCTCTCCCGAGGCGTTTACTTAACAATCTATGTGTTTAGACTGGCATTACCTGTGCAACTCCCTAGATTGGTCAACAATCTCCCGATCAATCAATTGGTCTAGGTCCAGATTGTGATATCCATATTTTAGACTTCTCTCCCAAGATAGACTAAAATACTAAATTCAATACATCTATGGCCAGTAGACATAAAGCTTTAAGTTTACACAATAAGGAATAGAATCTATAACTCAGCAATTGCAATTAGATATTACAAACTATGCTTTGATCAATCACACCCCAGACAATAAAACTGATTAGCTCGACATGGATGTAAAAGAAAACATGAAATTAGATTCAAATAAGCAATACAAACTCAAATCTCTTAACAATCTTCAAAAACCAATAAAAACCTAGTCTTTGATGCCCTAATAGCCGTCACAGTGTTCCCTTCTCTATTATCTCTGTTCTAGACTGTAAAAACCTTATTCTATTTATAGTCCCGCACTAAAAAACCTAAAAAATACGAAAATCTTGCTATACAATCGAGTGACCTCGGTCAGTGACTACGGTTCATGAATTTGATGTCAAAAATAATAATCTAACTAATGTTTACACTTCTCATATACTATTAATTTCAAAAAACCCAGTAACAATTTTACATCATCTTCCATTTACCTTTCCTATCAGAAGCTGTAGAAAATGGTTGAGAGTAGAGTGAGCAAACAACAAGCTCAGTGAATAATCTAACTTATGGTATTATATAGCCATCATATATATAAAAACATGCATGAAAAAAAACAAATTTAAATCACTTGCAAAATGAAACAAACATAGCACACATGTGTAATGTAATGTGTTAACATGCATTTGATTTCAATAACATGCACTCTTTTAAAACATAAGCCATCTCCCTCCTTCTAGATAACAGAGGGAATCTGCTCCTCACCGTGCAAATAAGGAGTGCACCGGACATCTAGTTCTCCAATTATCTACTCATTTCTATTTCATTCATCTCATGCCAAGAATGCACTGATCAAGATTATCACAATGGCCAATCCTGTGAGTTTGTTCCCAGAGACTATGACCAATAGAAATGTTGTCATATAAATAACCTACTTAGGTACATAATTGACATGCTACAATGCATCAAAATCATTTCATGAAATTCAAATAAGTATGAAATGCGATATATATCATTCTATTTAATCAAAAACAACAGTTTTAATTTAATACCAATGTCAGATATAATATCATAAGTAAAGATTACTCACAAATTACTGTCCAACCAGTTCCTAATATCCAATAACAGTCACCAATCAAATCCTGTAATCACAAATCATTTTGCATGCATCAAATCAAATTCAACTCATTTGAATTTATTTTATAAATCATTTTCATGTATTTATCGCTCCTATTTGGCCCAAGATATTCATTTAATTTCACCTAATGGTGCACATTAACTTGAATATACTTAATAATCTTTGATATTGCTTTTCTGCTCATATAAAATAATTTTATAGTAGAAAATATCAAAAATCAGCTTTTTTAATTATATTTATATTAAAATTTTCATTTTCAATAAATAACCCTAGGGGTCAATCGCTCACTAAAATTTCAATTGATATCCAAAATTTATAAATTTAGTATCGATGGGTATGTATTTTCATTCTCTACACTCCTATTTGTTTCAATCAAGGTTTTATTGGGGTTTAACACTATCAAAAACTCATCCAAAGGTTATAAAAATTTGAGTATTTATTTTAGAATATACAGGATAAACAAATGAAAACTAACTATATATTTGGGATCTACTTATCACTAGGAGTATTTTGGTATAACTTTTACTAAGTTATACTCACTGTGGAATAATACCCAATTTTTTGGTACAGGTATAAAACACTATCTATAGTAAAAATCATACCCCTAGGATTGTAGTACAAGGCATAATTAGTATTTTAGCAACTAAAATAGGAGAAAATCATTTACCTATGCGTCGAATCTGGTGAAAAATCGGATTTTCCCTCTTTTTCTTTTCTTTTTTGTCTCTACATTTTTTCAAGTTTGAAACCGAAGAAAGAAACAAAATCACGATGGAAATAAAATATCCACAATTGATTTAATTTTATATAACCCAAAATAATCCTAATTTTACCCTAGTTTAGAAAAATTAATTCCTTAAATACTAACCTTATATAACTTATTTCCAATTTTACCTTTATTTTAATTCCATAAATACCTACGTTATATAAATTAATTCCATAATAATATACCTTATATAAATTCATTCAATAACCATACATCTTATATAAATTACTCCCATTTTTACACTAAATCATATATATACTTATAATTTTTTTTAATATGTTTGTTATTTTTGCCCCAATTCTCCTTTTTTTTTTTTTTTTGAAATCAGTTCAAAAAGGCCCCCATAAGTAACCTTTTTGTTTTTCGATTTTTTCCAACTTAAAACAACGTGATTTATTTTATTTTTAATTAATATTGTATTAAACATTTAAATCATGATTCCAGATATTTTTATATTTATTTCTTCTTCACGAACCTCGTATATATATACGTGTACAATATATATTATACACTCGTACGTCATGTCAACATGTCATAAAAGAAATTCGGGTCGTTACAATATATATATATATATGCGTGCATTATTCGTTAATCTCAGCATTATTATGAAATTATTCTCACATTATACTGCTATTCACACGCAGCGCGTTATATATATATATATATATGCGCGTATTATTGATTTATCCCCGCATTATTATAAAATTATTCTCACATAATACCTTTATTTATGTACATTATACATAAATTATTCTTTTGTTATACCCACATTATTCAATCAAAATTAAAGTACACACACAGACACACACACACACACACACAGATATATATATATATGCGCGCATTATTCGTTTAATCTCGTATTATTCATCCTAAATTTTTTTGCGAAACGACCGAACAATTTTTATACTTGAATTATTAAGATATTATTATACATGTATTTTTCTTATATTATACCCGAATTATTCATTCAAAAATACTGTACATATATATATATATGCGCGCAAATCACTTCCTTGCGATTCAATTTTTGATTCAAGTTATTTTTATTTTTGTGCCCTAATCTCTCTGTCTTCTTCGATTCAGTTATTTATTTACTTGCGATTTCTACTATTAAAATAAAGAACGAGTGTTATTCATCCTCTACCAATAGGACAACCGTAAATGTTGAGAACTAGGTGCATCACGCTCTTCTGAATCTTGTATTCGTATTCGTCTGAATGTGATAGTGAATGGTTGTGTGGTTTGTTTGACTTTCTTTGAACTACGATATTATACTATAGTATTTATTGATTGTTTATTACATAATAGAGTATAACAAGTTATTTTGGTATTATACACTTTTTATTTTGTTATTATATACTTTTAAACATGTTATTCCAGTATTATATACCTGCAGGAATATCAATATATTGTTATACCTGAAGATAGATACTCAGCCAAGGTTGGGTGCCTAACTAACTTGAACGCACGCAATATGTTGATTTCGAGTTGATAGATTACTAGCTGTTGAAGTTCCGGGAAACTTGTTTTGGTTATTTTTTTGGTATGAAGCAGTTGCTTTGGCAACCTCAGATTCTTCATAACATATTGTTGAGAGAGATTGTTTAAGAACACGAGTCTATTCTGGTCTTCAATTTTGATAACATTATTGCAAAATTCTCCATAGTTGAATTTGCAATGATAATGGGTTTGAAATATAGAAGAAAAACCAAAAACATTACAACTGATGTTTACATAAAATTTTAAAAGATAACTACTTTAAGGGAGTGTAAAAGATAAATAAGAAGTGTATAGTTGACATATTTACAAATCGGGTATGGGAGAATGATGATGATGCTATGAAGATTGCAATTTTGTTTTTCATTAATTGTTTTTTGTTTCCTAATAAAATGGAAAAGTTGGTAAATGAAGTTGATTTTGAACTTGTACAAACTGGTGAATATATGAATTATCCTTGGCGCAGGGCTCTTTTTGATACGGCAATAGAATCTATGAAATGTAATTTTGTAGTGGATGCATTCTGGCTAGAAGTTTGGAGGGGCAAATACCCGATTATAATTGTCAATAACATTACAAGTTTGGTTTTATGAGTGTTTTGTTGATACAAATGGTTTGTTTGCCAATCGACGTATCAATGGATTTCCATGTACACTAAACTGGACTTGCATTGACACACCCAATTTCAAAAGCATGGAGGTAGGTGTTGAACAATTTATCTATTAATAAGGTAATTTTTCATATATTTGATCATATATTATATGCAACATTTATATTATAATTGAACTATTCTTTGTTGTCAAATTTTTTATGATCTCATATTTGTCTATTTTCAGTTCAAAAATTTTGTAGCAAGTCCTAGTGAGCTGCTGCAGCCATATATGGATGGCTTGATTGCAAAACAAGATGGGGGCCAACATCAATTTCCATATTACAATGATTTTGTTGATCCCCTAAAATATCTTTTGCCACCTCTTGTAAATGAACCTATTGGCAGTAATATTCCTATAAATAAGTCTGTCGCAACCATGAGTATACTTGGAAGGCAGTGCGATTGTTGTAACAAGATCAAAATAATGTTGAAAGAGGGTTTTGATAAGATTTTTGAAGAAATTAATTATTTGAAATCCTTATTGCCGAAGGTAAATGTTCCAAGCTTCAAAACCAATGAATTTTTTTAGACTTTCACTGTAGTATAGTAATGATATGATAGTAGTATAACATTCATATACCAACATTATACCATGAGTATAATATATTATATATTGCATGCTTGCTATTATCTACTGTTTGCTTGTGTATATTGATGTTATACCAACTGTATACATTCATTTGGCTCACTAAATTTTTCATTTTTCATGTAGAAAGATGATATAAATAAAGCAGAAGATAGTAAAGAAGAATTTGCTAGTAGGAAAAAATGTACTGATGTCGAAGCTGCATGCCAGAGTTTGACGACATTGCAAGAAATTGTTAGTGATAACGCCCAAAAGAAGAAGGTAATTTTCAACATTTTATTTGGATTGTGATTTGTCATTTAAATTTATTTTCATTATTCATTAATATTGTACATTTTCATGTTAAAGGCCGACTCAACAATAATTGAAGGTGAGAGAAGGAAGAAAAAAATCATCAATCCTGTTAAGATCATGAATACGGTTCTTTTATTAATTCAAGATTATGCTTTTGTAGTTTTTATGAATCTAATTATCCTTAATTTATCTGCTTTTAGGACATTTCTTATTTAATTTCACTAACCCAAGTTGTTGATAAGGATGAATCAAAATATCAAGCACCTGTTGAATGTGAAGGAGAAACCACGATTGATGAAATTGTTGAGTTGGTCGTCAATGTTGCGACTTCAACTGTCTCTACTGAAGATCACACTCCACTTCTTCCACTTTCTACATTTAATAAAAGGGGGAGGTGTCCCACTGGAGATAAACATAAAGGAAAGGTGATTGTGAAGGGACGACTATCCCCCTTAGACATCTGTCTACTTTAAGATATAGATAGTAGTGTTGTAGTTGAGTTTGATGAGTGGATTCAAAAGGGTCGATTGAAGCGCACAAAGTAAGTTTTCTTATAGATAAAGTTTGTATTCCGAATATTGTTGTTATTTATAATACATTAATATTAACATCTGTCACATTATTTAGGTCAAATAAAGTATACCATGATCGTGAGAACAATCTGAATCCAGCTTTTGATTTTTCAATCGCTGATGTCGCTAATAAAGATTGGTTTTATACATTGATCACCCCCAGGCTAGCCTATCTCCTCCTCTATAAGTTTAATTTTTTGCACTTGATATTATTGCTTACAGATATTACACTGATAATATACCAAAATAATACCAAAATATAGGGTTTTGGATACTTTGCAATGTTTGTATACACATGTTATATTGACATGATACCAATTTCACCTATATATTCCATTCCTTAAACTATGTTATGTTGTTTTGTATACATATTATACCATGTTCTTAAACTTTGTTATGTTTACTATTTTAGTATAATGAGATGTTATACAAACAATATACTTATTATGTTTTGAATGTTTCTTGTTTATACAATTTTTATTCATGATCCAAATCTTTTATTGTAATTTAGAAATTTTGTATTAGCAACATGTAGATGTGATGTTCTATTACTTGCGCAAGAAAAACAAGTATGACGAATCGATTAAGATCAAGTGTACAACGACAGACAACTTTTTCAATCAAAAGTTGCACTCTATTTTTAGAAGATTCAAAGAAGAGAAGGATGCATCTGTGTTAGGGGAATGAGATGGTAATTAGGGAGTACATGCTAGGGTACTACATGTATTGCAACACTCAGTGGTTTGGTGTTGACTATGTCATTTTTTCCTATTAATGTTGTGGCTGCATTCCACTGGATCCTCGATTGCATTAGCATTCATGAGGGTTGCATATATGTTTACAATTCCCTGCATATTCCTACTGTTGATGCTATGTCAATGGAGGCAGTTCAAGCTTCTTCCACCATTCTTCCTTTTTATCTTGATATGAATAGATTTTACGAATCAAAAGTTGTCCGAAAGGATAGACCTAAGAAAGAGCCATTCCAGGTGCAAGTGGTTGATAATGTACCAGAGCAAAATTAGAGTGTGTGACGACCCATGATTTTGTACAGTGAAATTTTCGGGTCCCAAGTATGTTTTTTCTAATATTTTAATGGAAATACATAGATTTATTTAAAATTTTCTCAATTTTGAATTATTTATTGGAGAAAATGAAAATACATGGGATTATGAGGAAAATGTAATTTTTGAAGAGAAATAATTTTTAGGATGGATTATTAAATTTTTGGAATAATTATGAAATTTTTAGAGAGATAAATGAAATTTTTGGTGGATTATCCAATTTTCGAGAAAACAATTGTACAAATGATAAAAATTGATGTATAATGGAAAGTTTTGATGACAAATAAGGATCAAATAATTTTCGATGATTTAAAAAAAATGCTGAATTTTGAGGTATATATGTATATAAACAAAAAGGGGGAAATGAAAAAAAATAATATATATACATATATGGGAGGGGCCTAGGCGGACCTAGGCGCCAGGCCTGGCCCGGCCGAGGCCCCAGCGGGCCAAAACCCAGCTTGCATGGGCTGGAAACCCGTGTGGGCTCGAGTCGACCAGACGACTGACCCATGCGCCCCAACCAGGAGCCCTTCGTTTTTTTGTGTGTTTTTTCTTGATTTTGTTTGATTTTTGGACATTTTTGGGCATTTTTCAGCCATTAAACCATGGGAATCCATTGTATTACACCCCGGGTTTTGCCATCAAACTCAACCACCTGAGATGGCCAATGGACATTACCAACTGGGTATCTAGCATGGGAACGTAGGAGCCACTTGGATGGCCACATGTCACCCCCATTTTGCCATGCAAGCACCCTCCATGCAACAAAACCCCTTCTTTGAGCACAAGTCCAGAAAATTCCAGCAGCTATAGCCTTCTTCACAAGCTAAAATCTCCCTCGTTTGTTAGCCAAATCCTCTGAATCTTAGCTTGTTTTGAAGCTCATACTACGATATATGAAGTCCCACAAGTAGTTCTCTGAATCTTAGAGCCATCTGAAGCTAAAACCACTGAGAAAAGGGGTTGTTCATAGTGATCAAACCTTGAAAAATAGAAAGGTTTGTGTTGAAGCCACCTTTGGAGCTTCGGACCCTAGGCTGTTTCAAGCCCATTTTAGAGCTAAGACAGTCCATCTTCTTCATTTTCATGTGTACTCTAATCTCCAATTCTCAAAAAATGAAAAATGTGGCTTTACAGATGATTTCCTAGCCATTAAAATTGGTATCTACTCACTGTTGCAGCTGTGTAAAAGAAACAGTGTTGGAGCAACTATACGAAGGCTCACACCTGAGCCATTCCAGGTTCATCCTTGAGGTAAAACCCCTTATTTTTACCCTCTATCATGTGTATCAAGTATCCAAGTGGTAGAAACCAAAAAATAGAACATTTAATACATTTTATAAGCCACTATTGTTAATTGTTAGACTCACTGTTACAACAGTGTTGACAGAAACTAGTTTAAGACCAGATTTGGAACTATATTTGGAGCACCTAAAGGCACCCATTTGGACTGAAACCAGAGGCGTTTTGGACCTCATATTAGAGGTTACAGAAAGGTATAAAGATCTGACCTTGAGCCTTTGTGAATATGATTTGCTACACTTACAAATATGTCATGCTTGTCAGAGTGCTAGGACTTAGAACAATTTCTTGTGTTCTTTTAGAATGCAGCAAAGAAATTGATGGAATGATAGGGATGATTTTAGTATTACATGTTACTGATTTGAAGTGTTCTTGATTAATGAATGTTTTATGACTTACATACTGCAATTAGACACAAGAAATGAGCCATGGAATTTTGGTTTAATGGGGGAATGAATACTAGAAAGATAGTAGAAATTATAAACCCTGAAAATTCCTGTAATCTGGCTGAAAATTCTGAGATGAAGTTAACTGACCAAACCTTGATAGATTGAGCTAAAATTTGGTGGAAAGATCTCTAAATATGTCTAAAATATGCCTACCAAATTTCAGAGCATTCTGACTTCATAAGTGGGTCAATTTAGGCAAACAATCACTGCCTGTCATAGGGTATACGAGATTTTTGTAGTCTCTGTTATTATACCTAGAAACCCTAGTAAATGATGCCCAAAAATCATGAAAGAAAATTCTGGAGGAAGTTTCAACAGTCTAGATAAAATATGGAAAGTTTCGCATAAACCTGACTAATGGATTGATCGCAGAAAAATTGGCGAGTTTGCTAAGCAAGGAAGTAAAGAATACAAAATTTGACTAAGTGTTGGGATCTGGGGATTTTGACCCAATTTTGATCCAAATGACCTATTTTGACCCAATTTGGGCACGAATTGACCAAGAGTGACTAGGATGACCATATTTACCAGAGTTGACTAGAGTTGATCAGGTTTGACCGATCGACCGAAACGGCTCGGGTTGATCGAAATTGAGGAAGGACAATGAGATTAGACATTGGGCCATTGTATGGGTAGAACTGAGTTTGAGTTATTATTGATGCAGATTCGAGAGAGTACTGTGAGATTGGGCCAATTGTCGACAGGATATCGGTGCACAGGACCCAAGGTGAGTAGTCTGATTTAGGTGTTTTCTGTAACTTTTTTTCCTTATATAAAACTTGTAGGAAATGATATGGTTTAAATGGTTTCACATGATTTAGATATATCTGATTGATTTCGAGATGTGTAGATGTACATTGGTAGTGAGACCATAGGCTTGAGGGCCGAGCGTTGGGGTCAGAGTACTTGATGTGATTAAGGTTAGACTTGATATTTGAGTGCGGTGTTTGGGCATATGATCAATGCGCCTAGCTTCCAACCCGCTCGAGTCATGGCATTGATTTGAGATGTTTTCTGAAACTACATTGTTTGTAACTATTTTTACACTATGCCATGCTTTCGAATGTCATACCACTTTTACTGCTCATGCATACATGCATTGTTTTGGAATATTGGTTATGTATGACATGCTGATCTTTTCACTTACTGAGCGAGGTTGATTCTAAGCTCACTACTCTATCATTCTTTCGGGTTCTACAATGGTTGATAAAGGGAAAAACGTAGTGATTGCCTAATTTCCCTAACAATTTTTGTCCCCGTTTCTTTTGTTCTTTTGATTTGAGGTTGGTCATTATTGTGTTCGTGTAAATGGTCAAACTTGTATTTTGGACTGGACAAATGTGAAATAAAATTCTTTCGCTTTGTATGTTGCTTACTTTTGCTTTTAAGTATTCTAGTTATTCTGATATTGTCTGTTGCATGAGATTTGGAAAAGGGCTTAGCAGTGGTCGGTCAAACTCGACTTGGTGAAAGGGTTCATCAGGCCACTGTGCTGGTCAGGCTGCCTTTGGCATAGAAAAGGGTTCCCGACAGGACTTGGCATCAAAGCCCTAGGTCCAAGTAATAAGTGAAGAACCTAGACGATATCAAAATGGTTGCGAAAGTAAGTAAACCATCAAATAAAGAAGAGAAGACTAGCAAACATAAAACGCAATTTGAACATAACATAAAATGATAGTGAACTATTAGAGTCTTGTATATTTTGAATGTATGAATAACCAACAATCCAATTTCAACTGTAGATAAATATGCCACCTCGGCGAGGTAGAACACCACCAGGGCAGACCGCCACTCGAGCCTAAGGAGCCGACACCACCACCACCCCCTCCTGTTCAGCTTGAGCAGGACCAGATACAAAGGCTTGAGGTAGTGATTAGGGCCTCTAATGAGGCTGCTTAGGCCCAAACATCCTTCATGATGGAGAGGCTAGACTGATTGGAAGCTGATACGTAGAGAGCCGAGTTGGCATTGTAGCCTGCCCCACCTGTGCCACCAGTTGCTGAGCCACTAGTTGCTGAGCCACCAGTTGGGCCAGTAGCAGCACCCGTAGCCCCAGCCCAGGACAGATAGGGAGAGGAGAGGGCCCATGCTCTGCTCCTCAAGAGCTTTATGGATCTGCACCCGAAGAGGTTCAGAGGTAGTATCAGTCTAGAGGTGGCAGAGGAGTGGTTGCTTGACATGGAGAAGAACGCCGAGACCCTTAGGTTGATAGAGGCAGATCATGTTTTGTTTTCAACCCATATGTTAGAGAGTGAGGCTGCTAGATGGTGGCATTCTACCAGGAGCATTGAGGGCCCGATCACTTCATGGGCCAGGTTTAAAGAGTTGTTTCTAAAGGATTACGTTCCCGAAATTGAGAGGGCCAGGTTTGTGATTCATCAGTTTATATATCGATTGATGTTGGCTCTACTTTGTCTTTCATTTTTGGATGTGTTATGGATAAACTAGGACTTAGACTAGTTAGGGCTTCTAATTGGTTGATGTTAAGTACTGCCGTTGGGGAGCGCATCTACCCCAACATGATCTGTGAGAGGTGTGTGCTTAAGTTGGGGGACCTTGAGACTGTAGTAGATCTCCGAGTGTTGGAGTTTCTTGAGTTTGATGCCATACTTGGTATGGACTGGCTGGCTGTTTATCATGCATATGTCGATTGCTTCGCTAAAAGGGTTGTGTTTCAGATTCCAGGCTAACACACTATTGTTTTCAAGGGTAGATATTCTGACAGGCAAAATACTTAGGGCCGATTAGTGATGCAGCATGAGATGGATACCCTAGCTGGTATGACGACCATAGAGGAGGCACCGGCACGGCCGTCTATTGATGAGATCCCAGTTGTCAGGGATTTCCCTGACGTGTTCCATGAGGATCTGCCCGGCTTGCCCCCTAAACGGGAGATCATTCTAGGGATACAATCTGTATCGATTCCTCCTTACCGCATGGCGCCAAAGGAATTAAAGGAACTGAAGGTCTAGCTGGAAGAGTTGTTGAGTAAGGGCTTCATCTCTCCTAGTGTGTCACCTTGGGGTGCCCCGGTACTATTTGTTAAGAAGAAGGATGGGAGCCTCCGCCTATGTACTGACTACCGGCAGCCAAACAAGGTAACGATCAAGAACAAGTATCCCCTCCCACGTATAGATGACTTATTTGACCAGCTTAGAGGTGCCAAGGTGTTTTTGAAGATTGATATGAGATTTGGGTACCATCAGCTGAGTGTCAGGGAGGAAGATGTGCCGAAGACTGTGTTCCGCACTAGATATGGGCACTATGAGTCCTTGGTCATACCGTTTAGTGTGACTAATGCCCCAACCATGTTTATAGAGCCTATGTAGAGGGTGTTCTGACTATACCTCGACACTTTTTTCATTATCTTCATCGATGACATCTTTATTTATTTAGAGGTCCGATTTTTGGGTCACGTGGTTAGAGTTGAGGGTATCTCTGTGGACCCCACTAAGGTCGAGGCAGTTATCAGTTGGCCAAGACCTACCACAGTGACAAAGATCCGTAGCTTCTTGGGTTTAGTAGGCTATTATCGTCGTTTTGTCCAGGATTTCTCGAGGATTGCAACTCCGATGACAAAGCTAACAAAGAAAGATACCCCTTTTGTATGGACTGACAAGTGTGAGTAGGCCTTTCTTAAGCTTAAGCAAAGATTAACATTGACCCTAGTATTAGTATTGCCAGAGCATGGCATAGAGTTGACCATATATACTTATGCATCACAGGTAGGCCTAGGCTGTGTATTGATGCAGGATGACAGAGTAGTAGCTTTTGCCTCTCGACAATTGAAGAATCATGAGAGGAACTACCCTGTGCATAACTTAGAGTTGGCAATAGTGGTTTTCACACTTAAGATCTGGCGGCATTACCTTAATAGTGAGCATTTCACGCTCTATTCAGACCACAAGAGCCTCAGGTATCTGTTCTCACAGAAGGATCTGAATATGAGTGTAATATCTCAAAAATTCATATGAAATTTGAAAATTAATTTAGAGAATTATATAGAATTGACGGATGAAAAATTTGGTAAGTCCTAGTTTAGCCAAATAAGGAATAAAATCAATTTAATAGATTTTTGGAAGAAAATATATGAATATAATGTATTTCATGGGATATCATAGCCAAAAATACAAGGATATGTGCAATTTTTGATGAAAACAAGATTAGAAAGTCAATTTGGATTAAGATTTGGCAGAAATTCAAAAATAGAACATGAAATTTGGCTAGAAATCATATAAATATAACTCAAAATGCATCCAATGGCTGAAAGCCGTCGATCTGAATCCGATCTCGCGATCTGACGGCCGCAAGATGATCCGCACCAACGCCCGAGCACACAGGATAACGAAGATCGAACGGACGGAGATGATCAAGGATGATCGGACGATCGCGATCAAAGCTGCGAAATCCTGATCGTGAAGTCACACGGTGCGACTCCGTGTGTGCCATTCTCAATCCTCTGATCTGATTCGTGTGCGTGTCTCTAAGATGATCCAATGCGCTGAAAAAAATGTGAAAAAATCGATGAAAAATTCGTCGAAAATTATCTAAAAATCGAGATAAATACCAAAAATTAATTTTTAAATTCTGAAAAAAATTCAAAAATACTTATTTTCCTCTTATAATTAGGAAACACAAAATTCTCGAGAACTTAGGTGTTTTATTCCTAGAAAAACTCAAAAGTTTCTATTTTTTCCCCTTTGAAAATCTATATAAACCCCCCTAGGCTCTCACTTTCCTCATTCCAAAAATAAGAGTTGAAATTTCCTCTTATTTTCTCTAAGCCCTCTTCTTGGCACTTCTTCTCACCGTTCTTTCCTCTCTCTTGTGTGTG
The DNA here is from genome assembly GCA_030144865.1 of Tinospora cordifolia. Taxonomy (NCBI): domain Eukaryota; kingdom Viridiplantae; phylum Streptophyta; class Magnoliopsida; order Ranunculales; family Menispermaceae; genus Tinospora; species Tinospora cordifolia. The sequence continues at coordinate 16,507 of JAJIYU010004608.1, forward strand.
AGAAGTTTTTCTCTTGGGTTGGGGAATTAATTTAGGTGATCTTCGTTGGCATTAATACGTTGTAGAATTGCTGCAGAAATTTCAGAAGAAAGCGTCACAAGGTGGAAGTGATTTCTAGAACACCCTTCTGTTCTTATTTAAATTTATGGCATACTCATTACTTGCGTTTTTTTTTTACTGAAATCAAATATTTTCAATTTCAATTCTAGAATTTTAAAAGTGTATTTTAGTTTTCTAGTTTTGATTCATGTTTGAGCAATCATATCATCCATGCCATATTAGTATCACGCTTAGGCTTTTAAATTAAAGTATGATGCACATTTTATGAGTGCTTCATGAATTGATTGTGTATATTCTAAATTTTAGTTTGATTTCATATTCTGAAATTTTTTTTATGAAATCATGATATGAGAATTAAGTTGAGACAATGGTGATAATAACCACTACAATCATAGTGGTCAAGGTGATGCTATGGATGTTCTTTTCATATGAGTTAGGTCATATGGTTTTCAGACCTAAGTACTTGAGGGTCATGTACCACAGTACCTTATGAGTCACCACGTGTAATGGGTTGATGCCGATACATGCCACTAACGGGTTGATGCCTAGTGGACTTTGTTTACTTAGTTAAGAGCATCAAGGGATGAAAGACCCTTTTTGTCTGAGACTCGACTTGAACAAACTGTTGTTTAAAACACCTAATCATTGCAAGTGTTTTTTATTACGATTGTGTTATGAGTTTAAATATGAAAGATTCTTGTTTGAAAACGATCCACTGGGCTATGTGATCACTCCTTCCTTTCTTATTTTTTTCAAGAACGTGAAACCTATGAAGCAGTTGAATATGGATAGTTCTTAGAAAGTTTCTAACTTATTATTTTTAGAATTTTTAAGGGCGTGTTGCCCAAAGTTTAATGCTTTTCTACTAAAAAGTATTTTGAAGTTTCCGCTGTAATAATGAATTTTTTTGAAAATTTTTGTACTTTCAATTTTTCTATTATGAATAAAATAGTTTGAATTTCTTTATCTCTTTTAATTTGCCTTGATTTTATTAAAGTAAAAATTTTGTATTCTTGAATTTTTATACAAAGGCACGAGATATTGAAAAAGAGAAGAACAATTGTGCATCACTTGTAGAACAGCACCAGCCCAACCTGCTAGTTGGTTAAGTTCATTGTCAAGAGAATGGTGGTCATGTCCAATGCTTAAAGATATGGGGGTTGGGGTGTTACAAGTGTGGTATCCAAGCCTAGCCATTAGTGCTGGGCCAAGAACAGATAGTTTCCTCTGATATCAAGCGTGGTATTAGAGCTCAGTTATTAGAAACACTAGGCTAGAATTAGAAAATCAATCAGTGGCTGTTTGACTAGAATTAGAAACTCAAACTTACAATTTCACCTTGAATTGAATTGAATTTAGAATGCCCTACCTTCTATTTTTGAAATTGAAGAACGTTTTAGAAAGTGTTTTCAAAAAAGGAAATATATGTTTTGAAATATTTTGTTTGGATACAAAGACTACAAGTTGAGCTAATAGTGGGTAAGTCTTGTCCTAAGTAAAGTTAAACATTGAAAGGAAGGTGGGTTATCCTACCCTATAAAGCGCAGTTGCTAAGCAGACTTCGGTCTCGCCATCTGATCTAGAGGTTATCCTACCAGTTCACGTGAGTGGTCTGAGTTGAAAAACACCCTTACTTTCTATTAAAGAAAATAAGAAGGTTGGAAATTAGGGCAAGGAATTGATTAGAAGTCGTAAAAGATGCCAAAGCTGGTATCCTGACTAGACAGAGGTTGTAAGTCAACCAGAATTGAACCCTAAGTCCAAAGAAAAGACCTTAGGTAGAAACGGGTGTAGCCATGGGTGGCATAGTGGATCAAAAGCATAAAACTCTAGGACATAGGTTAGAGACTGAAACTTGTGTGAAAACAGAAAATTGTTTGATCAAGACACAAGACCGGGAAGCTTCTATAATTTTTGATTTCTATGTAGTATGGGATGCATAGGAATTCGAGGTTATGGAGGAAGCCTGGACTCGGAGAATGATGGACCATGTGTGGTGAATGATCGGTAACTCTGGCAAAACGGGTTTCTCTATGCTCGCTTGTATGGGACGGTTGAGTATAGTGGGCTCAAAAACCTTAGTTATCGAGCAATTTGCGAAATTGTTTGAGTGCGGCTTTGTTCTGAGTGAAAGCCTAAGTGGAAGGGGTAGAGTGGTATGGGACACTTGAACTTGAAAGCTTAGGTGGAAGCATGGAACCTTGTTGTGCTAGCTTGATTGTATGATTGTATGATAAGCATGTTGTAATGTTTATTTGTTTTAAAACCAAATCCTACACCTAATACGCATGAAAAGAACCTAGAAGGAAGACTTTAGGCCACTGAACAAATCGAGAACCTAGAAACATGAATCTAGAGCCATGATAGTACGAATATTTGACACATACTGACACTCTACTCAATTTACAAGTAAATGGTTGGAGTTAGGAGGTACGTAACTTGATCCACCACCTCTAAGGAGACTGAACAACAAGAACAGGAACTACCTGCTGGGATGGAGGCACGGATGGAGGCACAAATGGAGGCATAGATGGAAGCCATGATGAATTAAATATCGCAGAGGGTACTAGATCAATTGAGAAGGACACTTCTACAGATAATCCTTCAAGTGGCTCCTCAGCCTCAAGCACGTGAACCTATCCCAGTCCAAGTCCCAGCACCAATACCCCAGGAACGTCAAAGGAATCCAGAGGACCTGGAAGATGAAAAACAGAAGAAGATGCTGCTAGATTTGCAAAAGCTTCACCCTCCCTCATTTGATGGAACTACTGACTGCATCTCTACTGATCATTGGTACCAGGAGATGGAGGAGTTACTAAATGTGCTGAAGGTGACGGGTTCAAGACAAGTAGCACTTGCCACACACCATTTCAAAGGACCAGCCCGTGGATGGTGCAGGATAATGCAGATGGATCCCAACATTGACATTGAGACCATGACCTGGGGAGAGTTCAGAGAAAAATTTTATGACAAGTTCTTCTTGGAGGCAACTCTCAGAAAGCTGCAAGAAGACTTCGTGAGACTCAACGAGAGGGATCTCACAATAACTGAATACAAGAGGAAGTTTATTGAACTAGCCAAATTTTCTAAGGAACTAATCCTGGAAGAGAGGACGAAAGTCAACAGATTTGCACAGGGTCTCAAAATCGAGATCTGAAAAGTTATCATGACATTAGGTCTCCGAACCTACAAAGAAGTTGTAGAACAGGCTTTAATCCTAGAACAAGAGCTCGACCTAGAACAAAGGTTGAGAGGAAAGAATAAGTGGAATGAAAACGGAAAGGACCAACAAGGGTCCCAGAAGAAAAACAAAAGTGGTAAGGCTCCACAGAAATAGGGGCAGAACAAAGATGAGTCAAGGGAAGAAGCTAAGAGGCTAGGATTGTGTTTCGTATGCAAGTAGAAGGGTCATTGGGCGAAAAATTGCCCAACTACACCAGCTCAGGCTTCCCAGCAGCAACAACATAATACTCAGGGGGAAAGTCAGAATGGGCGTCCTCAAGCCAAATAGAATCAGAATGCCGATCAAGGGCAAAACCATGGCCGTGGTTAGAACCAGGCCATAATGTTCACGGTTGAGACCCAGGAAGACCAGGCCCCTGTAGTAGAGGGTACGTTCCTATTGTTTAATGTTGTTGTGAGACTGTTGTTTGACTCGGGTGCCTCAAAATCTTTTATCTCTGAAAAACTAGCTGATAAGTTACAACTTGTGACAAAAACAATGCCTGTGACTTTGAATGTGTCCACACCAATAGGGACCATTGTGACTTCAAAAAAAGATGTATAGTTGCGACCTTAGGTTTGGGGATAAACTTTTAACAGTCGATTTATATACCCTACCTTTCCATGGCTATGATGTAATCTTGGGGATGGATTGGTTAGACCATTATCAGGCCCAGATAGATTGTCCTAAGAGACAGGTAACCATAACATTATCTTCTAGGGAGATCTTTAAAATCAATGGGGACATGCGGAGACTATCGAAGAGTCCAACCCTAGCCTTGCTGAATTGTTTGAAGTAGACGGATGAGTTCGAGGAACTCTCTGAAGAAGAACCTATTGACTTGAAGAATATTCACGACCTTGCTGTAGTCAGTGAGTACGAGGATGTGTTTCCAAATGGTTTACTTGGACTACCACCAGCTAGAGAGTTAGAGTTCAAGATTGAACTTCTGTAACACCCCAACCCCCGTATTTCTTAAGCAATGTACATTGCCACCATTCTCTTGACAGTAGACTTAACAAAACGACGAGTTGGGCTGGTGCTACATTATAAGCAACACACACTTGTTCTTTTCTTTTCAATATCTCATGCCTTTGTACAAAATTCAAGAATACAAAACTTTCAATAAAATCAAGGAAAATTAAAAGAGATAAAGAAATACAACTATTTTATTCATAATAGAAATTGAGATTACTAAACTCTAAAAAAAACTAATAATTACAACTGAAGTCTTCAAAATACTTTTCAGTAGAAAAACATAAAAACTATGGGCAACATGCCCTTAAATTCTAAAAATAATAATAATAATAAGGCAAAAACTTGCAAAAAGACCTATCCATGTTCAACTGCTTCATAGATTTCATGTTCCTAAAAAATAAGATAGGAAGAAGTGAACACATAGCCCAGTGGATCATTTTTAAATAACCATCTTTTATATTTAAACTCATAACACGATCATAATTCAAACACTTGCAAACATTAGGCGTTTCAACAACAATTTATTTAAGTTGAGTCTGAGACCAAAAGGGCCTTTTATCCCTTGATGTTCTTAACTAAGTAAACAGGGCCCACTAGGCATCAACCTGTTAGTGGCACATGTCGGCATTAACCCGTTACACATGGTGATCCACCAGTGGTACACAACTCTTAAGTACTTAGGTCTGAAAACCATATGACCTAACTCATATGAAAAGAACATCCATAGTGTCGCCATGACCACTATGATAGTACATGATTATTATCTTCATCGTCTTTGTTTAATTCTCATATCAAGATAAAATAAATTTCATAATATAAAATCAAACTAAAATTTAGAACATACAAAATCAATTAATGAAACACTCATAAAACATGCATCATACTTTAATTTAAAAGCCTAAGCATGATATTACATGGCATGGATGATATGATTACTCAAACATGAATCAAAACTGAAATATTGAAATAAACATTTAAAATTCTAGAACTGAAGTTGAAAATCTTTGAATTCAGTGAAAAACACACAATAAATAGCATGCCATGAATTCAAATAAAAAAAGAAGGGTGTTCTAGAAATCACTTCCACCTTGTGACGCTTTTCTTCAGAAATTTCGACAGCAATTCCCACACGTAGTAGTGCCCACGAAGATTACCCAACTTAATTTCCAAAATTCGAGAGAAGAACTTCACATACAAAAGAAGGGAAGATGGGAGGTGCCAAGAAGAAGGCTTTGAGAAAATAAGAGGAGCATTCAACTCTTATTCTTGGAATGAATAAAATTGGGGGCCTAGGGGGGTTTATATAGATTTTTCAAGGGAAGAAAATAGAAAGTTTTGTGTCCTTCTATGAATAAAACACTCTAATTCTACCAAATTTCGTAGTTTCTAATTTTTGGAGCAAAAAGAGTATTTTTCAGATTTTTTCTAGAATTTAGAAATAATTTTTGAAATTTAGAAACTATTTTTGGAATTTTTGGATATTTTTTTTTGTATTTTTTTGTTAATTTTAACGTATTTTTTCATATTTTATAATTCAGCTTAATTCTAGGTCCTCAGATTTTCCTCGAGACATGCATTTAGATCTGATCATCACCGTCGGATTAATCTCAGATAAATCAACAGGGTTTGGATTTTTTATCACAGTCGTTGGATTTATTCGAGCGGATTAACGATTGTGATCTTAATCAAAACGACTTTGATCTGGACTGTCCAATCTTCCTCGAGCGCATCAACGTTCGCGATCGAATTACTCAACTTTGATCTGGTATGTCTGATCTTCCTCGAGTTACGCATGCAGATTTCTGGCCGTTTGATCTGGCTGATTTGGTGCTCTCGTGCGTACGTGCGGACTTGATTTTGGCCGTAGGATACTAATCCAGATTACAGATCTACGATTCACAACATTTTGAGTTTGTTTTTTATTTTTCAACCCTATTTCTTTCTTTCTTTTCGAATTTTTTTCCACATCTCGATTCCAATTGACTTTCTAATCCTAATTTCATCAAAAATTGCACATATCCTTGTGTTTTTGACCATGATATCCCATTTTATACATTATTTTCATATATTTTCTTCCAAAAATCCACTAAATTGATTTTTATTTCTCGTTTGGGTCAACTATGGCTTGCCAAAATTCTCATTCGTCAATTTTGTCTAATTTTCTAAGCAAAAAAAAAATTGCATATAAAATTTTCGAGATGTTACAACCTACCCTCCTTAAAAAAATTTTGTCCTCGAAATTTGTACATGTTTAGGTGTTCCTAGTGAACAGATGCGGGTACTTGGTCTTCATTTCACTCTCTAGCTCCCAGGTAGCCTCTTCCATCCCGTGATACTTTCGCAGTACTTTAACTAATGGGATATCCCTAGTTCTCAGATTCTAAACCTTGTGATCAAGGATTCTCACCGCTGTTTCCTCGTAGGTAGCATCATCCTGAATGTTCACTTACTCCCAGTGGATGATGTGAGAGGGGTCAGGTTCGTACTTTCTCAACATAGAGACATGGAATATGTTATGAGCTGAAGTCATCCGGCTTGGTAGATCCAACTTGTAAGCACATTCAAGATTGAACTTCACCCTGGAACCAACCCAATAGCCATACATCCTTCTAGAATGGTGCCAGTAGAACTAATTGAGCTGAAAACTCAACTGAACGAGCTCAGGGAGAAAGGTTTCATCAGACCGAGTGAATCACCCTAGGGAGCCCCAGTACTATTTGTGAAAAAGAAGGATGGTTTCTTGTGACTATGTGTCAACTACCGGAAGTTGAATCAAGCTACAGTAAAGAATAAATATCCTTTATCAAGGATTGATGACCTATTTGATCAATTACGAGGAACGAATCATTTCTCTAAAATTAATCTTAGGTCAGGTGTAATACCCCAACCCCCACGTTCTTTGATTGAGAGTTGGACATAACCACCGTTCCTTTTGACGGTGGACTTAACCAATTGGCGGGTCGGGCCGGTATTACTTTACAAGCGACGCACACTTGACTTTCTATTTTTCAATACCACATGCCTTAGAATAATTTCAATAGTGCAATTTCACATTTATAAAATCAAGGCATTTAAAGGTAAAGAAAAATTCAACTTTATTAATAAAAGAAAGTACATAACTTTCTAATTCAAGGATAAACCATTACATTGTTTATCAAAAGAGATTCATAACTCAAAATAAAAATCAATTTTCAGCGGAAGTCTTATTTCAAAATTGGGCAACATGCCCTTACATTAAAAAGAAACTTTAAGAAAATAGAAA
>JAJIYU010004609.1:0-23921 GCA_030144865.1 Tinospora cordifolia
TGACATTTGCCGGTGCATTTGGATACATTTTTGCTGAAAAGACGACAATTACATTTGGTATCTACAGAGATTGAAAGAGTTGATGGTTGGATCTCTTGGGCCTAATGTGATTATCACTAATAGAGACTTAGCCCTTATGAAGGCAGTTGCCAATGTGTTCCCCAAATGCGCAACCTTATTGGGTACATGGCACATCAACAAGAATGTTTGGGCCAACACAAACGAAATGTTTCCCAAGGATAATGATTTCAAAAAATTTCTTGAGAATTAGAATGACTTGGTGAACATTGGGATGGAGGTGGAATATAATGAAAAGGTGGGGCTTATGGAGGTAGAATACAAGGCTTTTATGATAAAATTCTTGCATATGTGAAAAATACCTGGTTGAACCAATTTAAAGAAAAGTTTGTAAAGGCTTAGGCTGACAAGGTGATGCACTTTGGGGAACACAACAACCAATAGGGCAGAGAGTGCACACGCTAAGTTAAAGAGGTACCTCGGGTCTTCACAAGGGAATTTTGTAACCTCATGGGGTGCCATCAATGCAATGCTTGAATTACAACACACGGAGATCAAGGCATCATTTGAGAAGAGTTCGAGTATCATTGTGCATCAATATCAAGTTCCTATTTTCTCATTGTTGCATGAATTCATCTCTAGGGCTACATTGGAGAAGATTTGACTTAAGTTGCAGTGTGTACAGAGTGTTGGTTTTGATAATGGATGTTGTGGCTGTGTGTTGCGTACAACACATGGGCTTCCATGTGCTCATGAACTCGCTATGTATGAAATTGCCCACTCGTCAATCTCATTAGAGGATATCCATCTTCATTGGCAAAGGCTAAGCCTTGATAACCCTAAAAGATCGTGAGACTTCAATTACCAAGCTTTATTAGAAAAAGTGGCAGATAAGATAGAGAGAAGTGATGAAAATGGAGGAAAAAAGATTGTGCGAGCCTTGTTAGAAATCGTCTCTCCATCTGTGTCCTCTATTGTTCTTCTTAATGAAAAAATCAAAACAAAGGGAAGGCCGAAGAAGTTGGATACAAAGCAAAACCCCTCCCATTTTGAGCATGTAATGTCTATTGGCTCGAGCTCCTCATCCAATACAGTACTGAAAAAGAAAGTTTTGAAGCAAAAGGTTCATAGGACTCGGTCAAGGATGACTTCGAATTATCTTGGGGCATTTCATGTTGGGTGGCATGATCACATTCTAAACATGGTTGACGTCAAGGCCGACGGTAATTGAGAGTATCCCGTCATTGCAGTAGGCCTCGGTCTTGGGCAAGATGGTTGGCAACAGGTGAGAATTGATATGATGTGCGAGCCTAACAGTTTTGAAGCCCAATATGCCACTTATCTCGGTTCAATCAGGGTGTAAGAAATGAAAGAATCATTACAATGTGACCAATTACCTGCTCCACTAGAGAAATGGATGACACTACTTGACATGGGTTTATTGGAAGAAACTACTTTCAATGTAGTGCTAGTCCAATTATCTAATGACCAATGCATGACATTCCTCCCGCTACGAAATGAAGCATTGCCTTATCAAATGAAGAATATGATTGAGATTGGGTTTGTTAATGATAATCATTTTGTGAGGATAAACATCTAATACTTTACTTTAATTATAGTTTGAGAAATAATTATGCTTATGACTAATTACGTTCATTCTATGTAGGTTTTGTTTAAGCTTAGTTCGCCAATTCTGCCAATATCAAAAAAGTGGCATGTAATCAGGGATCCCAAGGCAGAAGGTTGGGAAAGCCACTACCAAGTGTTTTATGTTTCTAAAAAAAGTGATGCACAAACTGAAGAAATTATAAGTCACATTAGTCCGTGTTAGGTGACATTACTACTAGAAAAACAAGTGTGTAGGATATTACATACTTTTGTATAAGATATTTTTTTTGTAAGATTTACTATTTTATTCGTTTAGTGTTGATATTAGTAGTAGCACATATTTTAAGTCTACTGTAAGTCTATTGTATGAATTAATGTATTTTAGCACATATTTTTTTATTAATTTATAATAGCACATTGAAACCCATTAAGAGGGTCTCGGGACCAATTAGGAGGGTCTCGGAACCCATTAGGAGGGTTTCGAGACCCATATCTTGGGTCTCGGCCTGGGTGGCCAAGACCCACTCAATGGGTCTCGATACCCACTCAATGGGTTGCTAAGACACACTCCAACAGTTGTTTTAGTAAATTAAATTATAATTTGAACGTGCTTGTTTAAAGACATTCCAAAATTACATTGCAAATTTAAATTTAAATTGCACTTGTTTAAACATCTAATACAAAAACAAGTCCACTAAGCATCAGGGGTGGCCCTCCGCTTTCTTGTAAAAAACTTACAAAATGGTTGCGATGATCTAGCATTGTCTGGCATAATGGGGCTTAATGGCGTATTTGCCTAATCAACAATACCGGAATGTGTTCCTCCAATGCTAACAACTGCGAGCACATACCCTCCACACAGTTGCTTGCTCCCGCCAATGACCTCTGCTCTACAGGCAATGATGTCCATTGCAGCCCAATGTCCAGTGCAGTCCTAATATGCTGGTATAAAAATTAAATGTATTGAAAGACAAGACGAATGCATATATGTTTACATGTTCAGTATAAATAAAGAAGTTTTATCCAATTGGCAGCATTGTCCAAAGTTTGACTACCATGTTCAACCTCAACTTTTGAGTTTCGACAATAAGGTGGGATATTGTTAAATACCCCACTCCATGTAACCTGGTGCAGGGTCTCATGGATGACGTGTCTCCTCCCCCTGAACACTTGTGCCCAAAACATAGTTTTGCCACCTCTCAAATAATTGAGAAATAAACATATGCTTTACCAAATATTTACTTCTAGTGGCACCTCGTTCAGCTTTTATCGGCTCAAGTGGAGCGTCAGGTATTGATTGTACATATCCTAGCTATTGAAGAAATCTATCGGGTTGGTATGACTCTACAACGTCTAAGAAATTAATGAACCCATTGTGAAAAGCCACCTCCGGTACAGGTGCACCCTCTTTTAAATCCCTATATGGATCCAAGTAAACTTGAAAAAGATATAAGTTTCTTAAGTCATAAAGAATTAAGCCAAATACTTATAATTAAAGAAATTCAATAACATGTATTAATTACCTTGTGAGGACGCAACTAGTTGATTGTTCGACGAAGCGTAAACATGTATTCATCATCAGCACCCATCTCCATCCTTTAAGTCCACATCACAACATGTAACAAATTATTGTAGTAGTGGGGATTGACACGTGGACGGGTAAAGGGGAAATGGTTATATATCTAACCCTATAGAAATAAAAAAATCAAACAACCATTATACATAAAATGCATATAGAAAACACAAAGTTTTGATCTTTACAAGGGTGACAAATATACCTCTAGTAGGGTGAGATACGTTGCAACTTGACAAACTTCGGCTCGTGAAGCGCTACCAAGCTGGCAGTACAAAAATGCAAGAGCGGCTGCTCCCCACGCATATGACCCGATAGTGTCCAGATTCTTTAAGAGCTGAAGGAAGGAGACATGAACTCAGGTACCGCTCTAATCAATAAATAGTATACTACCCAGTAGATACAAAATAAAAGCTCTGACAGTTGCTTCAACAATGTAGTATTCATTTGTATTCCCTTTGGACATACCAAAGAGATTTCTTAGCCATCTCTTGCTTATTGTCAGCCCTTTAGTCGTTATAATTTCTTCAATGGCTTCTTCCTCAGCCACACTAAGGCACTCACACACCAATTGCACAGCACCATCAAACTTCATCAGTTTTACTAAAATCGATTTGCCCATCACTGGAATGCAAAGAAGAATGCGGACATCGTCAAGTGTAATAGACATCTCATCGAATGGGAGGTGAAATGTGTTCGTTTTTGACTGCCACCTCTTAATGAAGGTTGATATACGTCCTATTAGCATAGCTATAGGAACAGATCTATTGATCAACTCTTGTAGGCGAGCTTGTTCTGGGTAACAATGAAGGTCCAAAGACTTGATCATATTCCCATGATTGAAACATTTTAGTGGGCCTCGATGCTGCACTCAAAAATTTTTTTCTTACAAAAAATTATTATTAACATTTATTGTTGACCAAAGGAAATATTAAGGATTAAAATTGACCTCATTATTCCATACTACTGCAGCAACATGGCGCTTAGAGCTCTTAAGAGTTGATGGATCAGACATACCACTTGGAAAAGGTCTAAGAACCTGTTCACTTTCTTCATGTTCTTCATGAACATGGCCTGCTTCATATTCTTCAGTTTTTTCCTCTTGTTGTGAATAATGGGAGGAGGTTTCATTGACTGAAGGTAGATTAGATCTTGCAGCCAGCATAACTCGCCTCCGTAATGCCGTCAATGGGGGTCTAGAAGAAGATGCACTTTCTGACTCATTGTTTAGTTTATTTCTTGACACATTTGTCGTTTTTGGTGCCATTTCTATGAAAAATAGAACTAATCATTAATTTATTATGATATTCAAATGAAAATAACCATATAAATCAAAATCTATAAAAAACAGTTCATTGACTTTGGGTCTTGACCAATTGTAGCGACCCTAAGGAGAGTCTCAGCCAAAAGGGACCAAGACTCTAAATAGAGTCTCGACCCTGGTGGCCAAAACAGGGAGAAGAGTCTCGACCCTGTATGGCCGAGACCCTATTTTCGCAATGGCATGCCTATTGTTCGGGATTCATATACCAAATCGAAGCTTATATTGTCTAAACTATGAAAAAATAACTTTTAAACACAAAAAACTATGAATCTTACCAAATCTGCGTTTCTCTTTCGAAGATTTGTTAAAATCTAGCGAAGAGATTTCTTTGGCAATACTATGGATTTGGCATTGCAACGACTACAAAAGAACTCTTGAAAGCCTGTGTAATAGATTTCTATAAGTTTGTGGCACTAAAACAATGGCTTTTGGGACGAAAATGGTGTTTTGCGATTTCGGTGGGGTGTGAGTTGCCGGTGACGGTGACAATGGGGTCATTAATGGTATTAGTTAGGTTAGTCTAGGTTAGTTAGATGTTAAATATGGGTGGTTTTGGGTTTTTATAAAAATATGGGGTGAATATATCAACTTTTAAAAACGAAAGGGGTGAACTTAGTGATTGGGGTGAACTAATCCACTTGTGGAGTGATTTTAGTCACACTCTTAATTAATTCTTCTTACTCTATAATACTTCTTCAGATTTTCTTCTTTATCTCTTCTACTCGAACTTTGCAGCTAGTCTTTTACTTATAATAGGACTTCAATGTTCTATATGATCCACTGCTTCTTACTCTTTAGTCAATTAACACCTTATCACATAGAAAATGACTATATAGGCATACTATTTTTTATACCCTTTTAGGCATTCTATAAAAAATTATCTTTATTTAGACAACTTCTTGATAGTTAGAGGTCATGTCAACGCCCATCTGACAAAAAATTACATAGCTTGATAGTCAAATGTGAAATTTTACTAGTGATGCCCATTAAATGGGCAATACTATTAAAATTTTAAATTTTAAATGCCCCCACATTGAATGAATTTTGAACAATGCCCCCACATTGAATGGAGACACTATTAAAGTTTCAATTTTTAATAGTGAATTGGCGACATTGTTACGGAATCGACTAGCAAAGCAGCTAACTGGAAAGTAGCACTGCTACTGATAAAAGAAAAATAAGTAAAAAATACACTCCAAGCGTTGTAATAAGAAATTGAATCTAGCAAAACTTTATATAAACCATCTCTGAAATAGACAATTTTTAGAAGAGTAATAAAAAATGAAAATTATCACCACAGCTTCAAAGGAGACTTCTAGCAATAACATTTGCAAATTCACAAAAGTTAAAACAAAAAAGGACATTCGAACAAAAAAAGGGCAATCCTAGCTGCGTAGATGGCAAAATCGATCAAATCAAGAGAAATCAAGGCAAAAACTCAACATGAAGACAATATGTCTAGTTCTTTAAAGTATGGCAGATTAAAAAACACGACATCTAAATCAACACTAAATTACGACACACATATAAGAAATGTATATCAGCTACTTAGGTTGTTGTCTCAGACCTTCCACAAACAACAGAGTGGCCTTATTGTTGTTAGAATTGTAATCTAGATTATCTACTAGAGTTTTAGTTTGAGTCAAATTAGTTTTATTAGAATTGGATTGTATTTAGGAGTTTGGATAGAGTTGAACTAGGTAGTTTGAGTTAATCTTAAATTGAGATTATTTAGTAAATTTAGAAGTCATTACTAATTAGAAGTGATGTCTATAAATACAACCCTATAACATTCATTGTATTATCAATTAAGAGAGAAATAAAGTTTGAGATCATTATTTTTCAACAGTGGTATTAGAGCAGTGTTGATCATGGGTTAAAAAAAAGTTTTCACTAATCATTGACGGTGGATTGCATTCTTGGTGATAATTGAAGCGAAAGCAATAAAAAAATTGAAGAAGAAAGCCATGTACAACGTGAAATCAACAACTCAATAAAGTGATAGTGTGGCGTAGATCAAATCTGAAAGGTGTTGCGTATAACATGACATAGATCAAAGTTGAAAGGTGTAGAAAAGTTTTTTGTTGCCATTAAACAATAAATAAATTATTAGTTCGTTACCAAAGCATAACTTATTAAGCTATCATACAAAACATTAAAAAAAAAGTGATGGTGAGAGAATTTGGTGGTGAAGTTTGGATGGTAAAGTTAGTCATTAAACCAATACATATTATAATTCATTACTTTAATCACTTTATTCCTTAAAGTGATAGGCTTGACTGTAGCAACTCTATTATTTTCTTTTTAATTCTAAAGTGAATACCTAGTACTTATTTGAGACTTAGTATCTCAAATGGCCTTCAACAATGGTTCCAATCAACCATTACTCCCTGCTTTTGATGGTAGGAAGTATGATAGAGAGAACAAGCAAATGAAGACTTTATTTGAATATCAAGAATTATTGGATATTGTAGAGAATGAGTTTTGTTGATCTAGGTGACAACGTACCAATTAATCAATATGATACAGTATGTGAAAATAGAGAAAATAAAAATAAAAAAGCATTCTATTTTATCTTTCAAACTCTTGATGATGTTGCCTTTGAGAAGGTACAGAGAATGGTTATAGCAAAAGAAGCGTGGGATATTTTAGAGTTCTACAAAGGTGCAAATAAAATCAGAAAAATACGCCTCCAAAGTTTGAGACGTCAATTTGAACTAATTCAGATGGAGGATGCAGAGCTTTTTGAGACTTATATTAATCAAGTACAGGTCTTGGTTAATCAAATGAACAACTATGATGAAAAGGTTGAAGATGTATCATATTTGAAAAGATACTTCGATCTCTTATTATGAAGTTTGAGCACATCGCCGTTGCCATTGAAGAATCTAAGGATCTATCTTTTTAGACAGTTGATGAGTTGACAGGTTTGTTACAGGCTCATGAGCAGCAATGAAAAAAAAGAGTGTAAAAAAGCCCACAGAAACAACTTTGAAGACTGAAGCCTCTTCACATACATATAAAAATTTAGTGAATTCCAGGTTCAATAATTATCAAAATAAAGGGCAATCAAACTACAGTGGTCATGGCCGAAGCTGTAGCAGAGGCCAAAAACATCACCAAAATCAAGGTCGCGGGTACTCAAATAGTGATCGAGGTATTGGTGGTGGACGCGGTGGTCGTAAACAAGGTAATGATAAATCTAAAATTCAATGTTATGTTTGCAACAAATTTGGTCATTATGCAGCTGAATGTTGGCATCGCCAGCCAACAAATCCAAGTGAAAAGACATCATTTGTCTAGACATACGATGAGACTGCTACTCAAACACTATTGATGATAACATTAGTTCAAGATGGCGACAATAGCAAAAATCTTTGGTATCTTGATACTAGGTGCACTAATCACATGTGTGGCATGCGTGAATTATTTGTTGACTCAGATGAATCAATTTCACAGAAGTCAAATTTGCTGATGATAGTAAGATTCCAATTATAGGAAAAGGTCGCACTTTAATCAAGTTGAAAAATGATGATCATCAATATATCTTTGATGTCTTTTATGTTCTGAATATGAAAAGTGACCTACTTAGTATTGGACAACTACTTGAAAAAGTTTACCATGTGCAAATGAAGGATAACCACTTAACCATACTCAATAGAGAAGGTATTATCATTCTTAAATCTCCCTTAAAGAACTACTTATTTAAAATAGAGATTAAAAATGATACTTACCCATGTTTTCAAACTATTATTACTAATGAGTCATGGTTGTGACATTTGAGATATAGACACTTGAACTTTAGTAGTTTGAAACTTCTGGCTCAAAAAAATTTGGTTAAATGGTTATTAGTTGTCAATCATTCATAATAGTTCTGTGAAGGTTGTGTTCTTGGAAAACGACATTGACAACCATTTGCAAGCTCACCTCTTGGTGTGCTATTCATTTCTGGATGTTTTTATGTGTGTGGTCCAATGCAAACTACCAGTAATGGAAGAAATAAATATTTCCTCACTTTTAATTATGACTACAATAGAAAAATTTTGGTCTATTTCCTTGTTTACAAATCTGATACTTTTGACTGCTTTCAGAAGTTTAAATCCCTTGTTGAAAAGTCATATTAAGGTGTTATGAACTGATGTTGGTAGTGAGTACACTTCTAAAGCTTTTAATAATTATTGTACAGCTCAAGGAATAAAGCATGAGATCACAACTTGCTACACACCACAACACAATGGAGCTGTTGAGTGAAAGAACTGAACGATCATAAATATGACCCGAAGTATGTTAAAAGCCAAAGGTATTCCACATAGTTTTTGGGTTGAAGCTGCTGCTTATTCTACTTATTAGCTTAATAGATCCCTTACAAAAGCTCTTTCTCATATCACTCCTGAAGAAGCTTGGAGTGGATACAAACCAAGTGTTGCCCACTTGCGAGTTTTTAGATCTATAGCATATGTACATGTTTCTGATCAGAATCGAAGAAAGTTAGATGACAAAGGCATTAAGATTATCTTTATTGGGTACAAGAGTGGCAAATTCTATGGCTACAAGCCTTATAATCCTACCACTAATGCAGTCATAGTGAGTAGAGATATTCTATTTGACTAGCAAGATGTTTGGCATTGGAATGTTATAAACCATGTTGTTAGGCTCCCTCCATTTATTTCTTTTGATGATGAAGCATCGACCTCCACTAGTGTTCCTTTGAGCACTAATGTTAATGGAGTTGCCACTAGTAGCAAACCTCAGGGTTCTATCCAGTTACTTACCAGATTCCATGATTTTGAAGTTTATTCTGATAATGCCATTGATGATGATGGGAACTTAGTTCATTATGTCATGTTTGCTGATTTTGATCCAATCATTGTTAATGAAGCTATGAAAGAGGAAAATTGGGTTATTGCCATTGACTTAGAGATTTATTCTATTGAGAAGAATAACACTTGGGAACTTGTTGACATTCCCCAAGGCCATAAAGCAATTGATGTTAAGTGGGTCTTTAAGACCAAAAGGAAGTCGAATGGTGACATTGATCATTATAAAACAAGAATTGTGGCAAAAGGTTATAAATAGAAGCTTGACTTTGATTATCAAGAGACATTTGGTCTTATTGCTCGCATTGAGAGTGTGAGATTACTGATTGTTATAGCTGCTCAGAAGCATTGGAAGATCCATCAAATGGATGTGAAGTCTGCCTTTTTGAAAGGTTATTTAGATGAAGAAGTTTATGTGAAGCAGCCAACAGGATATGTAAAACATGGTTTTGAGGATAAAGTCTACAAGTTGAAGAAAGCTTTATATGGATTGAAGCAAGCTCTTCGGGCTTGGAACAAAAGAATTGATCAATTCTTTTATGCCTATGGTCTCTAAAAGTGTGGTTCTAAACATGATTTATATGTGAAGCTTGATACATCTACTACTACCATGCTAATTGTTTGCCTTTATGTTGATGATTTGATTTTTACTAGCAATGATGACATAATGATTTGAGAGTTCAAAAGGGCTATGATGGAAGAATTTGAGATGACAGATATTGGCCTCATGTCATATTTTCTTGGTATTGAGGTTGACCAGCATGACGATAACATTTTCATTAGTCAGCATAGATATGCCCTAGATATTTTGAAGAAGTTTAAGATGTCTAATTGCAACCCTTCTTCCACACCTGTTGAAGTTGGTAGTAGGTTATCAAAGAAAACTAATGAAGCTCCAGTTGATCCTACACACTTCAAATGAATCGTTGGGAGTTTGAGTGATTGGGGTGGCGATCATGATGATAGAAAAAGTACATCTGGATATGCATTTTATTATGATTCTATTGCATTTTTAAGGTCTTCCAAGAAGCAGTCTATTGTTACATTGTCCACATGTGAAGCCAAGTATGTTGTTGCTGCTTCTAGTGCTTGTCAATCTATTTGGTTGAGAAATCTTTTGCAGTAGATTTATATGTCTATTGATGGACCTACACCAATTTATGTTGATAATGTGTCAACCATTGATTTGGCAAAGAATCCAGTGACTCATGGTCAGAGTAAACATATTGATATGCGATATCATTTCTTACGTGATTAGGTGCAACAAAAAGAGATTGAATTAATTTATTGCAGGTCTGAAGATCAAGTTGCAGATTTGTTTACTAAGCCTTTGAAGATCGAGACATTTTTAAAGTTGAAAAATACATTGGGTGTGTGCAACATCTGAATTATGGGGAAAAACTAATGCAATTCAGCTAGCTTATGGGGGGATGTTAGAATTGTAATTTAGATTATCTACTAAAGTTTTAGCTTGAGTCAAATTAGTTTTATTATAAATGAATTATAATTAGGAGTTTAGATAGAGTTGAACTAGGTAGTTTGAGTTAATCTCAGATCGAGATTATTTAGTAAATTTAGATGTCTTTACTAATTAGAAGTGGTGTCTATAAATACACCCCTACAACATTCATTATATTATCAATTAAGAGAGAAATAAAGTTTTAGAGCATTATTTTCCAACAATTGTCCACTTTTTCTTCATCTCTCTCCAAAAAAAAACCCACAGTGGTGAACGAACTTGCTCTGACAACGATTGCACTGAAGGATTCGGAGGAGAAGAAGCCACAGAAACCTGAAAACTCAAAGTAGGATTTGTAACATATCAGAATTAATTGAATGACAACCACGAATCGAAATCAAGATTGAGATCCATTAGTCTGTATCTCTTTGCATCGATTGATTCTCTCTTGAGGCTTTTGCAGTTTCTCATTTGTCTTCAGACATTTCAACTCTTTCTTTCTTTCTTTCTTTCTTTCTTCTTCTTCATTGTTCTAGTCGATAGATCATATAGATCATTGTCCTTCATTTTGATGTTCTTAGAAATTTTAACAGTAAAATTTTAACAATGAATGAACAACATTGAATGGGCGACTCTTTCTTAAAAAGTTGGGTAAGGAGATATTCTTTTTACGAAGCACCTAAAACTAGCTATAAAAATATGCCTAATATAATATTTTTTTTTCATCCTTCTATTTAATCCTAAAAATTAAAAAAAAAATAGTCAAGTAAATACATAACTAAATAATTAAAGTAATGATAGAAAAGTATTTTCCTTGTATCTTATTTTATTTCAATCACAAAAATCGTAAAACTTATTGATTTTCGTCCAAAATTACTAAAATTATAAAGTTAAAATTCAACCTTAAATTTATGATAATTCCTACCTTTTTATGATTTATTTTATTAAAATAATTGACTAAATTATCAAAATATCAAATTATCACACCCAACAAGCATTTTATAAACTTCCAGATTATATAAACAATATTTATCATTACAAACTAACTATTCAAAATTATTTTTATTAATCCAAGACAGAGGTTACAAAATTTGCGTCAGTCATCTAACTTATGAAAAAATTTTGAAGTCATACGGCATGAAATCTGAATAATGTGAGAAAAACTTTAACTCCTTATTATAAAGTGATTCTTACTTGAGCTTGAAACTTCAGTTTAGAAATAAGAGAACTTGGTAATCTCCCTTACACCTTGAGCATCTAGTCAAAATTTCTAAATCCAATTTGAATTTGTACAAGGATGAAAAATTCTTCATCAATCACGGTTAGAAATTAAAAAAAAAAGTATAAAAATTTATCTTACAGTGACCACCTATAATAGGCCAACATATTATTCTAGGCTAAGGAAGTCTGCTAAGGAAGAGATGAAACCTAATTCTAGGCTCAATTAAATGTGTAAGTACATAAACGGGACTTTAAGCCTTCTTTTAATTATAAGAATCGCATGACAACAACTTACACTATTTAATCATTCACTAAACAAACCAATTAACAATTTTCACAATTTCCGTTGTATCAATAATCTTCATGTGAAAATGAATAGATAAAAAAAAAAAAATCCTAAACAATTTTTGTATGAATGAAGAGTGCAAACAAAACCTATAAAAATGGAAAATCTAATGTAATAAAATAAAAATGAAGAACCTATTACTATAATTAATGCATAAATGAACAACTCTAACTAAAATTTTTGACTAACCTCCATCCCCAACCAAACGAAACATAGTCCACAATGTTCAAAAAAATAAAAAGAAATAACATGACATAAATTCAAAATAAATAAACTGGAGAAGGAAAGAAAATTACCTTCAAAAGATTACATGAGAATGTATAACACCTACAAAACATAAAAGAAAACAAACAAGAAATATAAAAGAGAATGCACGCCAACACTAAACAAAGGTATATAAATGTGGCAGAGCAATCTTGATACATAGGATCCTCCAAAACTGTGGATTCTTCATTTGAAACAAAAAACTCTGAAAATGGTTTTAATTGTTAGTCATTCACCTCAAAAATATTGTCACTAGTAGGATTTTCTATCTCAATAGCCCCATAAGGATCAAGAACTTTAATAGTCAGTTCACTTAAAATGAAGCTTGTCAAGAAACAAGTGTAAACGTGAATTATACAAAATAACTTTTTGGTTAGGCTCAAAAATCTTTCTCAAGATGTGCTTTGTCTTAAAATACTTTCATTTTGTCTTCATATATTCGGACACTTTTCTAAGTTTCATTTTGAATTTCATCCAACTCATTAAATTGAAATTATTTAAGCTCTGCAACAGTGTTAGGATCAAAAGTGCAAGTCTTTACGGCCCAATAGGCTTTGTGCTCTAGTTCTACGTGCAAGTAATAAGGTTTTCCACAATTCAACCTATATGGAAACATACTAATTGGGAATTTATGTGCAATATGGTAGGCCCAAAAGGACCAATATTTTCTAGTTGGTTCACCATTTTCTATGAAATTCTTTTGATTTTCATATTAGCAAGTTTAACTTGACCATTGGTTTGAGGATGATATGAGGTAGCTATTTTATGCGAAATGCTATAATTTTTTCATTAAGGAGTCAAAAGGCTTATTGTAAAAGTACATTCTCGGATCAATAATAATAACATGAGGGATACCAAATCTAGATGCAAAGTTTTGTTTCGAGATTTGAACAACCACCACCTGGTCATTGGGTTTGCATGGTATCGCCTCAATCCACATTGAAAAATATTTAACAAATACTATAATGTATGAATACCCAGAAGAAGGCAAGAAAGGTCCCATGAAGTTAATACTCAACAATCAAACACCTCAATAATTAAAATGAGATTTAGTGACACCATATTTCTTTGTGAATGGCCAACCAACTATTGACAACTTTGACAAAGTTTGTAAAAGACATGAGCATCTTTAAATGAGGTTGGTTGTTTGCTCACCCTGCAAGTATATAGGTTCGCACTTGAAGTAACTGGTGAGACTGAATATCGTCCTAAGGGAAAATGGATTTATTAAAATATCTTAAATCTCAATTTAATGTTGGTTTTTATTTTCTTAAGACTTTAATTAAGGTTGGTGTGTTAATTCTTGAACAAGAATCTAATCTATTAAAAGCAGTTAAACTCTGTTTTTAAAAACTACATAAAAAGGCTATGTAGGATAGTAAATGCCTTCGTATGACCTGTGATTCTCATTTCAGATCATGAAATATCTACACTATGAGTTCTAGCACCTATAATTGAAACCCTCTTCGGAGGCGCCTCAATTTATATTAGTGTTGTCTTATAATGCCCTCTCCCGATGTACTTAATCAACAACCTAAAATATGTGACCAAAAGTCTTGTGCACCCCCCTCATAAAAGTTAACAACCCTCCGGTCAATCAACTATTTTAAGTCTATGTTGTGACAACCTACCATTAAACCTCTCTTCCGAGTTAGTTTAATGCTTTGATCTCATCATGTCTATGGTTAGTAAACATCAACCATTAAACATACACAATATAGAATAGTGTTTTTAAATCAGTCACTTCAATAAGAAATCACAGTTCAAATTTTGAAAATTTATATCCCAGACAATGAAAATTAACGAGCTTGACATTAAAGTAATTGAAAACTCAATAAGTAATAAACAAAATTAATCATACTCAAAACTTGACAAAAATCTTCAATCCCTTCTTGAAACTCTTGTTTTTGCTTCCTTGAGCCGTCACAATTGAGTTTTTCCTAATTAGGAATGTTTGGGCTTTAATCTTTTCTCCTATTTATAGGGCCACACTAAAAAAAAAATCCTAAAAATACGAGAAACCTGATAATTAATCGTGTTATCGCAGTTAGTATTGTCCTTCAATAAAAACTCGAATTTTTCTTGTTCTGTGCATCGCGGTCCGTTGGTATTTTCCACAATCCATGTTCTGGTTACCGCGGTAACTAAATGACCAACCACGGTAACTAGTAAGTTATAATTTCGTTCTATCTTCCTTCGGCTACTTCGATATTCAGTTATTCGACCGTGGTCAGTTGATGCTTTCTCATGATTTCCTCTCCTCTTTGCCTTTATATGATGCAATTTTCCCTTGGCTTCACCCTAAACCTACAACATACTAGAAATCGTTCCCCAAACATCATTTTCTCATAAAAAAGCTTTAAATCATGAAAACAAGGCTTACAATGCAATAAAACATGCAATTCCCTAATCTAAATGCTTTTGCTACTAATTATGTATAACTTTGTCTAATTTTCCTTTTATTTCCTATAAAATGTAATAAATTACCTATACTAATGTTAACCTATTGTGCAACTAACAAATACCCCCAAACTTAGATTGTTGTTCATCCTCGAACAATGCCTCTAATTTAAGGTGTCATCCCATGCCATAAAAATAAATTCATTTTTTCACTCATCATTGTGACTTCTATCTTCCGTCCCTGCAACATGATTCATTAACATATCCCTAAGGTCATTCAGGTTGTCTAGAGTTTTAGTTCATCTGTCAATCCTTCTTTAACTTTACCCTTTCATCTGTCAGTATCTCATTCATCCTAGATTTTGTAGGTCACTTGTAGGCACCATCCCACTCATAGAAATCCTTTCCTAACACCTAAGTACACAGACCCTCTCAATTTTCTCGTCTATCTATCTTCTACTTAGTTCAAACTAAAGTTAGGATCAGAGGTCTTTTCTCTACGTTGTGACGTGGTCTGGCTCAAGATACAAGTGTAATAGGATTTTAATTTTGACTCAAGTATACACTCATAGCAATAATACCAACCTAGTTTGTCTGATTTTCTTCAATGTAGCTGGATCTTTTGTGTTCAATCCCTTGTTTTTCTTCGTTGATGCTCACAATGTTATCTTCATAGCTCCCCCAAACTTATTTCATCACGTGCACTCCAAATTGCACCCACATGTACACTCATACAAAAGTAGAAAGTTTAGTTATCATTGACAATACTGAAATGACACATAAATATAACTCTTTTTTTAAATCAAAATAAAAAAATTGAAACAAAAATTGACAACATATGTATTTCAATGTTAGCATCCCCTCATTCTTTCACACCATCAGAATAGGCAGTATTAAAACCATGAGTGCACACAAATAGATCAACGTAAGATATTCATAAAAAGATAGAGTGTTTATATATATAATGTTTAGGTTCATAACAAGAAAACTGGCTATAAGGCTCAAAATTGGCTATAAAGGATTATATATATGTTGGAACTGGCCTTTAGGCTAGGACTCAAACAATGATGGCCTTTAGGCTAGTAGATGGAACTGCCATGTTTAATCTTTAAAAATATATTGGAATTTCTGTTATGTTTGTTTCGTTTTGATTTTAGAAATAATCCCTCCTGTATAGACATTATCAATTTGGATTTTAATGAACTTTTTTGGTAATTTTTTAGAGGAAAAAAGAAATTCTATGCACTTAATAGATATTTACATTATGAAATAGGAAATGTGACGGGAGATTATACATAGTTCTTGCATATACAACTTTATAAGATCATAATCCACTTCAATGGAGCATGCATTGTATCATTTGATGAAGCTATTGACCCATTATTGTATTATTAACTTGCCTCCTTTTAGTCTTTAGATCAAAAATCATGGCTAGATAATATGCATCCTTGCATTTCACCCTACGCTATTGAGGGTTAAATTACCACATTGCATGCAATTTGATTGTCAGCAAGCTACCAAACGTAACTATCCTCTAATTTTTTCTAAGGGGAAAGCATAGCTCGCTACTGGCACAGGCTGAGACACCTGAGTCATCATTGAAAATAATAATAATGCAGAAAATTAAGCAATAGCAGGAGAGAGAGAAAGAGAGAGCCCCAGATCAATTATTGCTAAAGCTATGCAATGGTAAGTTGATCCTTTACAAAGGTTTTAATGATGGCACACTGTCTTATGAATCACTTCCAACATTCATGGATCAATTCAACCATGAATGAGCAAATAAAAGTCTTGCTAATCCTTGGAGCTGAGACTGCAGCAGCAGATATCTACCAACAAACCACAATTACTACACGCGCAGGCTTAAGTTTCAAGCTACTAGGGCGATAACAGCCTGACTTGAGAAGCGAACCGATTACAAAGCTACCTGATCCAACTCCTCCATTTCTCATAAGAAACTTCTCAGTTTTTCTGTTTCCATAACCGTGAGTACGCTTTGGACGTCCTCTCTGCAAAGAAAAATAATGACAATTTGATATTTTTGCCTCTGTTCCAGTTCAGAAAGACAAAGAAGAAATTTATTTTCAGAAAGTAACCACCACGATCATAAACAGTCATACGAAGGGACGTGTAGAAAAGTGTTTCTAACATTAAATGGTCCAAAAACCATTGGATTTTCTCCCTTAAAGGAGTTAAAATTAAAGTAAAAAAAAGTAGGAATTTATTCTATATAAATGGAAGAATAAAGTAGATAAAACAGAGAAGCTTTGGAACATGATCCACTGAGTTTGTGCATGGGAGAAAACAATAAGCGAGGAAAAGAAAAACCTAGCATAAGATACTGGAAGGCCAAATTGATTCACATAATGGAAGAGAAAAGCAATGCAGAACCAAAACACACCTAAAACCCTCCCTAGTAAAAGTAATTTCTCCTAATTTTGTTCTTATTTAAACTTACCTGTTTGCCATCCGAGGGTGGGAAAGGTCTCATGAAGTTTAAGCCCCAAACATCGAACAATTAGACCTCTACAAAAGAAGTGAGAGGCATCTCATTTTTTCTGGAAATGTTTCCCTGTTTCTGGCACACTTCACGTCTTCACAAATTGATAGGAATCCTTTAGCATACTTGGCCAATAAAATCCACTCTCAAGGACACGTCTTGTTGTACGTTGATGGCTTTAATAACCACTGTATGGTGAAGCATGACAATTACGAAGGATTTTGTTAAATTCAACTTCCGGGATGCAATGGCGGATTACTTTATCAACACATCTCTGGTAGAGAAAGGGATCATTCCAAAGATAGAACTTGTTTTCATGTATGAAAAGCTTTAGGTGGCTTTAAGACAAATCTGGTGGAGTGTCACCTGTGGCTTTATAGTTTGCAAAATCTGTATACCATGGTGCGCTGTTACTGACAATAAAGATGTGCTCGTTAGGAAAACTTCCACTACGCTCGTTGGATCCGGATTAGCTTCATTGGATAGGCAAGACAAGTGATCTGCTACCACATTCTCTATCCCCTTTTTGTCTATCACCTTTATATCAAACTCTTGCAACAATAAAATCTATCTTATTAGTTTGGGTTTTGCATCCTTCTTTGCGAAGGGCTCACGAATAGCTACGTGATCGATGAAGACCTTGATATGTGATCCCACAATGTATGACCGAAACTTGTTACATGCAAAAACAACAACCCAACAACTCCTTTTTAATGGTAGTATAATTCTTTTAAGCATCCTCCAATGTTTTGCTTGCATTGTAACAACCCACCGCCACCGCCACCGGGACTCACACCCATATCATGGCACGTCATGACTCTTTATGGCATTGTTACTCACAAGGTACTGTCCCCTGCCCCCTGGGGTTTTCTTTCGCCTCCGCAGAGAATCGAACCTAAGACCTAGGGCTCAAGTACTTATTTCTTTCATCATCCGCTACCATTGAACTAACTAGCTCAATGGTAGTGGATGTTGCAAGAACAATGTACTTATCCCCTAGGTCATGGGTTCAAAACTCCACAAAGGCGAAATAAAATCCCAAGGAGGGGAACAGTATCTTGTGAGTGACAACGCCATGACGAGCCATGACGTGGGTGTGGGTCCCGGTGGCGGTGCGGTGGGTTGTTACATGCATAGTATATAGCTCTGAACCTTCTATCACGTCTTTGTCCTAATATAGCTCTAACAGCATAGTCACTACCATCGCACATGATTTCAAACGTTTCCTGCAAACTGGTGTAAACATAGTAAGAGCAGACGTTAAAGCTTTTTTTAGTGTATTGAAGACTTCAACACACTCAACTTTGAAATTAAATTTGGCTTGCTTTTCAAGCAAACTACACAACTGTCGAGTGATTTGAGAGAAATTCTTGATGAATCTTCGATAAAAACCAGTATGCCCTAAGAAACTACGTACCTCTCGCACCAACGTTGGGGGTACAAGCTTCTCAATGGCTTGAATTTTTGCCCTATCAACTTCAAGACCATTAACAAAAACTTTGTGGCCCAAAATAATGCCTTCTCGAACCATGAAATGACATTTTTCCCAGTTGAGAACCAAGTTCTTTTTCTCACAACGAGAAATGATTTTTTCCAGATTAAGCAAACATTCATCAAATGTTGCACCAAACACAAAAATTTATCCATAAACACCTCCATGATGTCTTTAATCATATCTACAAAAATTGCCATCATATATCTCTGAAAGGCAGCTAGTGCGTTACACAAACCAAAAGGCATCCTCCTAAATGCATAAATCCCATATGGGCAAGTGAAGGTTGTCTTCTTTTGATCCTCTGGTGCAATGACTATCTGATTGTACCTGCAGTACCCATCTAAGAAACAGAGAAAATCATATCCAGCATTCGATCTAACATTTGATCCAGAAAATGCAAAGGGAAATGATCCTTATGGGTGGCTTTGTTCAACTTTCTATAATTTATGCACACACGCCATCCTGTAGTTATCCTTGAAGCAATTGTCTCTCTTTTCTCATTTGTGACAACTGTGATCCCTCCTTTCTTTGGCACAACATGGATGGGGTTAACCCATGGTGAATCTGATATTGCATAAATAATTTCTGCATTCAACCATTTCATTACTTCCTTCTTCACCACATCCTTCATAATAAGGTTGAGTCTTCCCTGGTGCTCCCTTGTAGGCTTATGTGAATCTTCCATTAAAATTTTGTGCATGCAAATAGCCGAACTTATCCCTTTGATATCTTCAATCGTCCATCCTATAGCAGCGTTGTGATCTCTCAATACTTTTAACAACTTCTCTTCTTGAGCAGGGGTTAATGAAGAGGAGATAATGATTGGAAATGATTGTGCTTCATCCAAATAAGCATATTTTAAATGTTTAGGAAGCAGTTTCAGATTAATGGCCCTGGGAGATTCTTGAACATCTTCAAATTGATGAGCTTCAGATAATGGTGCTTCTAAACTGTTGGGCTCTAGTGGGCATGCTTATAAAGCTAACACAATTAGTTTCTCATCTTCAGTCATAGATTGGGGGAAAGAGATTGAATGAGAAATACATCCCACCAAATCATCTTGAGAGCTTAATTCATCCACAACCTCAAAAATGCAAGAGTTTATAACTTCTACCCTTTTGCATTCATGCAAGTCATTGGGGTAGTTCATTGCTTTGTAGAGATTGAAAACAATTTTTTCTTCGTTCATTCTCAAGGTTAACTCTCCCGTATGGACATGTATGAGTGCATCACTTGTAGCCAAGAATGGTCTCCCAAGGATAAGTGGTATTTTACAATCTTCTTCCATGTTTAAAACCACGAAGTCAACTAGAAATATGAATTTATCCACCTTGACTAACGCATCTTCAATGTCACCCTTTGAGTATGTTGAAGATCTATCTGCTAATTGAAGAGTGATTGTGGTTGGCTTGATTTCTGACATTCCTAACCTCTTGCATACTGACAAAGGCCTAAGATTAATGCTTGCCCTAAGATCACATAATGTCTTCTCAAAGATTTCAGATCCTATGTTGCCTGGTACAGTAAAACTATCTGGATCTTTCAATTTCCGAGGAAGTTTCTTTTGGAGGATTACACTACACTCTTCAGTAAACTTCACCATTTCAAAGTCTTCTAACTTCCTCTTCTTAGACATAATCTCCTTCATAAACTTTGCATAGTTGGGCATTTGTTATAGAGCTTCTGCAAATGGAATGTTGATATGGATCTTCTTGAACATTTCTAGAAATTTAGCAAATTGTTTGTCCAACTTCTTCTTTTGGAACTTTTGAGGGAATGGTAATGGTGGAAACTCGAAAACCTTACCCTATTGAGTGACACTTCCCTTGGCTTTCCCTTGTGATTTCGAAGGCTCTCCCTTGCATAGTTGGGCATTTGTTATACAACTGGTTGCCTTAAAACATTCTTCTCATAACTAACAACATCTTTAACTTCAATGGATGGCATAGTTGGATAGGGTGCGCTTGCTACTTCTTTCCCACTTCCAGTCATCACCGCCTTGCAGCTCTCTTTTGGATTAACTTGAGTGTCACTTGAGAATGAACTACGCTGCTGGTTTGACACTATCTGTGCTAACTGTCCCGCTTGAGTTTCTAAACTTTTAACTGTGGCATTCATATTTCTAATTTGGATCTCAATGCCTGAAACTCTATTGTCATTTTTGTCCACCCTTCCTGTTAACTCCTTGAAGAACCTTGAGTGCATGTTCTTCATTTCATCAAGCTTGTCTTCCAAGGATGCCTTTTTGTCATGTAAGGATTGTTGTGGCACAAATCCAGGTGGAAGTTGGGCATTCCTACTGTTTGCATATGAGAAGTTATCATGATTTCTCACTCTAGGATGATAGTACTTGGAAACATTATACCCCCCAATTGGTCCTTAGTAACCACTGAATCTGTTCATAACATTTATTTGCTCAACGGAAGCCTCTTCAGGATAAGACGTCTCGTTAGCTTCAGCAATGGACTGCACATGCTGAGTTTGCTAATTTTGAAACTGTCCACTACTATTTTTCTCTTTCGCCAAATTCAGTTTATGAGTCATTGCTGCAATTTGAGCATGCAAAGCACTAATTTTATCCACTTTATGAATTCTCACTCTCTTGGCTGTTCCTCTTTATGTACCATGACCATATGCATTAGCTGCCATGTCTTCAATGAGTTGAGTGGCATCCGTGGTAGACTTTCCCATCAATGAACCTCCAACTGCAGAATCTACCAAAGCTCTGGTTGGTGGTGTAAGTCCGCTGTAAAACATCTGTATTTGGAGCCAAGGGAGGTATCCATGCTGCGAACATCGCCTCAATAGGTCTGTGAACCTTTCCCAAGCTTCATATAGAGATTCAAATTCAGATTGCTTAAAGGAACTGATTTCACCTTGCAATTGATGCACTCTAGTAGGTGTGAAATATTTTTGTAGAAATTTCTGGCCCATTCTTCTCATGTCGTGATACTTCTGGGAAGTAAAGTTTGTAACCAACTTCTGGCTTTATCCCTTAAGGAGAAAGGGAAAAGTCTCAGCCTAAGCTGGTCTTTATTTACCCCATCCATCTTGATAGTGTCACAAATCTCCATGAACGAATTAAGATTAACCATAGGGTCTTCAATTGCTGAGCCTCTAAATTGTTGCTACTGCACCATTGTAATTAAAGAAGGCTTTAGCTCAAAGTTATTTGCATTTATCGGTGTCATTGCTATGCCCGAGTAATTGTTGTTCAAGACCGGTTTGAAAAAGTTTCTTAATGGTGCTTCTCTATTATTCTACACACCAAAACATCCACTATTAGCCATATTTGGTACTCGCCCTTGAGCTTCCAACCGAATTTGATTAATTATTTTCAACAAATCTTGATCGTAAGGGTCATAAGAACGTTTACTCATGCAAGCCTGAAACACTGAAGACAAACACAAGATCAAGTGTATTCAATTAATTTTAATAAATCTGGAGAACAATCAATTAAAAGGTGAAAATAGAAATAAAATTGCCTTGACTAAGACTAAACCAAGTTCAATTGGTTTTAGGATATTTAACACCATTATTTTCCGGCAACGGCGCCAAAAACTTGTTGCTCACCCTGCAGGTGTACAGGTTCGCACTAGAAGTAATCGGCGAGACCGGATATCGTCCTCAAGGAAAATGAATTTATTAAAATATCTTAAATCTCAATTTAATGTTGGTTTTCATTTTATCAAGACTCTAATTAAGGTTGGTATGTTAATTCCTCAACAAGAATCTAATATATCAAAAGTAGTTAAACTCTGTTTTTAAAAACTACATAAAAATTAAGGAGTAGAGGCTCTTGATAAACATTTATGGTATTTGTTTGGTCATGTAACACTTTTTCAAAAGCAAGGATTGTAAGGCAATCCTTATTAGTATGTTCATGAGTTTCACAAGTACCACAAACATATTCTTGGTAGCGCCCCTCCTAAGTTCTATGACATCAACTTTATTGGTCAGATTGGCTAATTTAACATTTATATATCATTTTCTTTAAGATTGATTTTATATCTGGGATTAGGCTTATTTTTATTAATTTTATTAGTCTTTGCAATACTTTCCCAAGTTTGAGCATATTTTTGCTAATTGATCAAAACACTCTTATGCCTTATCATTGCCTTTATTAAACAAAAAAAAAAAAATCTTATTATACATCATTTCCACAAACTAGTGTGTTTGAGAAGTTAAACCATTGTAGAAAAAACTTATAATGCCATATTTCGTAGCCATGATGTAAACAACTTAACAATAATTATTTGAAAGGCTTCCAACATTGGTAAAAATGTCTTATTATCCTTTCAGGCAAAAACTCGGAATCTGTCTCATATGGGTATTAGTCTTATGGGCAGGCAAGAAATTTTAAAAAAACTCCCTAGTCATTATTTCTTACCATGCACCAATGGAACTAGGCTTTAAAGCGTTAAGTCATGTCTCAGCCTTTTCCTTCAGTAAGAAATGAAATAGTTTTAGTCTCATGACATCTTCAGCAATTAGGGTGATGAACAATTGTACACACCTCATGAACTTCTTTTAGATGTAAATAAGAGCTTTCAAAATGTAATCTATAAAATTTGGGGAGTAATTGGATGACTTCCGACTTTAATTCAAAAGTACTAACATTAATTGAAAATATCATACACGATGGAGAACAAGACCTAGTAGGTTGCAAATAATCACACAGACTATGCATAGGTTGATACATTATTCGTCAATGTTGACAGTGTTATCCTCGTGATTACTCACGTTATCAACCATTTTATCAACAACTTGAAAATTTGCACTATCCTCTAAAAAAGAATTGAACTTAATGAAGTGACTTGTATGATAACATTGCCACTTTCTCATGCAAATATTATGAAAATATTGAAATATCTATACTACGAATGCTGCTAAATC
>JAJIYU010004610.1:0-23950 GCA_030144865.1 Tinospora cordifolia
CAAGGAACTTGACCGTGTTCATCTAGAACTCACACTTGATGAACTTAGCATATAACTTGTTTCTTATAAGTATTCCCAAGACAATATTCAAGTGTTCTACATGTTTAGCTTCTGATTTGGAGTAGATTAGGTTATCATTAACGAATACTACTACAAACTGATCCAAATATTATCTAAAGGCTTTGTTCATCAGGTCCATAAATGAAGGAGGTCTGTTGGTCAAACCAAAAGGCATCACTGTGAACTCAAACTGCCCATATCGAGTTCTGAAGGTTGTTATATGGATGTCTGCCTCCCTGATCCTCAACTGGTGATAACCTAACCTCAAATCAATCTTTGAGAAGTGAGTGGCTCCCCTCAACTGATTGAATAAGTCATCTATCCAGGGCAAAGGACATTGTTCTTCATGGTCACTTGGTTGATCTTCTTGTAGTCAACACATAATCTCATTGACTTGTCTTTCTTCTTCACAATAGTATATGAGCTCCCCATGGTGATTCACTAGGTCTAATGAATCCCTTCTCATGAAGTTTATCCAACTGTGTCTTGAGTTCGATCAACTCCACTAGTGCCATTCTATAGGGAGAAATGGCTATAGGATTTGTGCTTGGATGTAGTTCAATCTTGAACTCTACCTGTTTGTGTGGTGGTAGTCAACGTAAATCATTTAGAAACACATCCGGATACTCCCATACTATAGTTATCTCCTGAATATCTTTTGGGTCCCTAATATCATCATCTAAGACTTGTGTGATGTCCTCATTCTAGCTTACGCAATGCAACATAGCGATCATAGGGCTTTGAGGTAATCTCCGTAGATCCCCCTTGACCTTCACTAGTTCACTAGATGGTAGAGTCAATATGACTCTCCTTCTCGAGCAATCAATCTAAGCCTAGTATTGGGTTAATTTTTCCATACCCAGCATCACATCATAACCATGGAAAGATAAAACTCTAAGGTTGGTAGTTATTAGTTTATCTCCAAATCTTAATCACATGTACAAGTTTACCGGCAGTCATTGCAGTTCTTATGGGAGTTGATACATACAATGGTTCTGATGGTGTGGATGTCACTAGTTGCAATCTCCTAACTAGGTCTTCTGACACAAATAACTTAATGTCATCCGAATCAAAAAAAATCTTAACAACAACATTAAATAGTAGAAATATACCTTTGACAGCCAAAGCTATATCTGCTTGTCCATCCTCAATAGCAAACACTCAAGCCTAATTCTATTTGCTTTGCTGCTGCTATTGCTAGGGTTGCATCGGTTGTGGTTGTTGCGTCCATGTCCACCTTGGTTACTACCTTGACCATTATTCTGTCTTAGGATCTGTCTCTGTGGTCCTTGGTTTTGGCAATCATTGGCTAGATGTGCCTTCTGTCCAACGTTGTAGCAAGCTCCTTGTCTCCAAACCACCTGCTTGTCAACTTTGCCCTAGTTCTGTTGCCTTGGTGGTTGGTTCTTGTTCTATTTCTTTTGGTTCCCTTAAAGTTCTTTGCTATTGTTTGGTCTCTTGTCCTTATTTCTCAACTTCTACTCAAAGTTGACTTCTCTCTCCGTCAGTAATGTTTTCTCCACTACTTCCTTGTAAGTCTTTAGACCCATTGGATTCACCACTTTGCGAATTTTAATTTTCAAACCTTCTACAAAGCTGTTGGCCTTAATTTTCTCATCCGTAATCAATTCAGGTGCAAACTTGACCAATTTAGTGAATTTGACCTCATGCTCAGACACAGTTATATCTCTCTAAATCAATCTGATGAACTCAGACTACATCTATATTTGGGTAGCCTTTGGAAAGAATTTTTCATAGAACACCCCTCTGAATTCTTCCTAGTTCATATGTTGAACATCAATGTTTAGATCTACCTTCAGCACCCGCCACCAACTCCTGGGTAGTTCCTTGAACTAATGTGTGGCCAATGCAACTCTATAGGGTCCTATGGCTCCTAACAAGTCCATGTGTTCGTCTAACTCTTGGTACCAGTGATTTGTAGCCATGCTATCAAATGTAACATCGAATTTGGAATGGCAGAGTTTTTGTAGCTCCAAACATCACCTTCTGCTCTTTGTCCTCAATTTTCTCTTATGGCCTCTGATGAACTAAAACCTCTGGCATGAACGTCAACTACTGTACCGAGATTTGCTCCCGAGGTGGGGCCTATACCTGCAATTCTAGTGTCGCCTATGCCTACATCTTTGGCAACAACGATATAATACTCTAATGATATGTTCAGTGACTCATTTGGTAATCTCATCCCATAACTCTAGAGTCAACATAGGCCCAACCTGAGCCTCAATCTGATTAACCTATGCTCCTTGTCCCTACGGTTCATTCTCATCAGATGTGGCAGATCTTGCAGTATATTTCTTGGATCGGACCATTTATCTACGACCAAAGATTCATTCAATCATCATAAGGTTGATTATAAACACCCTTGTACATCAAAGATCTTGTAGTATGTCTCTTGGATCCAACCATTTATCTACAACCAAAGATTCATTCAATCATCATAAGGTTGATTATAAACACCCTTGTACATTAAATTAAACTCGTATTAATTTCGTAATACTAACATGACTTCAAATTCATGTTTTAAGTTCTCATCAATTTGATGACCAATTGGTTTATACTTCTAAGTCCATAGTAAAGTCTTTCATTTTTGGGTATAGGATTTGGGCTCAGAATTTAAAACATTCATGGCATACACATTTCAAGTACATAAATAAACATGCAAGTAAAGCATTCACACACATCATTACAAACAACGCGCTAGTATAGAGGAATTTCAAGCTTCCTCTTTTGCCTCTGAGTTCGAGCGTCCCATACCACTTTTGCCTATTAACATAGGCTCCCACCTAGAGATTCCACTACACCCAAACAATTTCACAAGTGTCTCGATGTCCAAGGCTTCGCAAGCCTTGCTACAGTTGACCATCCAATACTAGCAAAGCATAGGGAAACAAGTTCATTCAAAGCCACCGATCACTCACCAAACATGACTTGTCAATCTTTGAGTCCAGGATTCTTCCATAACTCTGAATTCTTATGGTCCCATACCACATAGAAATCGAGGATACAAGATCCTCTTGATCTCGTTTCTTAACCAATCAACCATTTCATTTCACAAATTATCAGTCTCTAGCTTATGCCCTAAAAGCTTTTATTTATGATCCAATATGCTACCTTGACAACACCCTAGTTATATCTAAGGTATTTCCCTAGACCCTAGTATCCAATGTCTCTACTGCACAACTCTTCTATAGAACTAGCAGCTCATAGTCTATACCTTAGACTCTAACCCAATGATCTATTGACCAAGCCATTAACTAAATGAACTAATTGAGCTACTAACTAAGCTCTTGACTCCTTACATGAGTCACTTCTTGTCTAACTTTGGACACTATACCCAATAGTTCTACTAACTGAACTCTGACATCATCTTTGGGTTTTAGTCAAACACTCTTTCGCTATAAGCTACTGACTAAGCTCTTCCCAACGAGCTACTAACTGAGCTCTAATACCACCTTTGTAACACTCTGGCCCCTGAATTATGTCACCAATGCTACTAACTAGGCATCTTCGTTTCTCACCTTGAGACGAAATCAAGTCAAGTGTGTGATTACTCCTACTTTCAATATTCAAGAACTAGGACATTACTTATATTATTTTTTTTTCATAGCCATCCCAATAAAAAATCAGAGTGCGAAAACATAGACAATAATATCATGCATGATTTAACATAAGGATGGCATGTCAACTAAAAGTGATATAAATAAACTCATAAAGGATAAATACTCAGACCATGGACCCCATGGTCTGAGTTCAAATGAACTAATAAACTAATATCTGACCCCATGGCCAAAGTCAATAAACAAAACAACCGAACATAATTTAAATGTGGGTCCCATGCCCTACAAACTAAAATGGTAAATGGACTCCTACTCTTGTACCTCAACTACTAAAAGGTATATTTGAACTACAAAATTGGCTCCTTCACTTGTCAGCACAAATGTCTTTAATGATTACCTAAAAAATAGATTAGTGAGGTGAGCTCAAGAGCCCAGTGGATCATGTACAACACATCTCAAATATTATTAAAGTCAAAGACATAAAACATGAAAACACTTATAAATCATTAGGCATTTCAAAACATTTCAATTGTTTATGTTGACACAAAAATCGATAGGAATCTCCTTGGTATATCTTTATGCTCAAATTCTTAGAAGTAATGCTCCAAGGGCCAATTTCTCATTATAATGCAACTTTAGAAGTGAGGTATCACTCGATCCTCAATCCCATCTCAACTACTGCCATTGTAGCATAAACATCCACCTAGGGCGGGGAAATACTAACGATGATACCAGGCTATTGTCATAGTATTTATATTGTCGCCCCGGTATGTAGTTAAAATCTTAATTGTCTTTATCTAGCAACCATTAGCATGCACGTAATCTCAATATCATGGTATATGTAAGCATAAAACATGCTATTAAATCATTAATCATGCTACTATCACTTAGGTCATGTTGTGCAGTTAAATTCACACATGGCATATCACTAATGTAGTATTGAATGATAGAATTCATATACCACATTGTCTAAATAGGCAACCAATCATGAAATCAAGTATTATGACATTCCTAGCATGCTTTTAAGATCGTAAAATAGTAATCACACAATCATGCCTCACATTCTAGACTGAAATAATATTAAAGAGAGTGTATAGTAAATTTCCACCTGTTATTTGTCCTCGCGTTCTAGCTGTCACCTTGATGGTTTAGAATCCTTAACCTTTAAGAATTATATATGGTTTCTAAGCATTTATTATATTTCCACCTTTCAAACTCCTAATCTGATGACTTTCAAGTCAAACAGGTATGTTGTGTGCAGAAGAGTGCAAAATATTTACTATATCGTGTCCAGTAACCTCTCAGTACCACGATATAGGGATGGTATTGTGGTGGTCAAGATTTTGTACTCGAAAGGTCAAAAAGATAGAATAGTTATGATTTTATCGTGGTACTCTCAAAATTATAGCTTTAATGCGAGGTGGTTCTCGCTAGCCCGAAAATTGCACTTTGTTTGTCTGTCCCTTGTTTCTCCTATGTGGGGTACTTTGTGTATCGTGTTACAGATCTAAAACATGCAATATTCATAGTGGAACACTTTTATACCTCTACGTTAATCACCCCTCCTCCATTAGTCTCTCCAGGAGACTAATTCGACAATGATAAAATGGTGATAGATAACGTTCACTGTTTTGCATAAACAATTGTCTTACCTTTGTATCACCGTTCAGCAAACGTGTAGCTACCCATTTTTGTTATAGTCGATGCACTCCTTCTCTCATCATTCGTGATGCTGTCAAAAAAGGTTTGAATGCGTGAAAACTAATCTCAGACACATAGGGGAGGAAGAAGAGTTTACTTGCAGTGGCTGGTTTTGGTCCCAATGAGGGTTGCACGACTATAGGGTTTGAGAACAACGATTAGGGTTATTTGGGCACACGTGTATATATATATATATAGTCAAGAACCTCAAGTTTTAGGGTTTTCTGTGCAATGGTATAAGTATAACGTAGTCCCTTGACATTACAAAACTTCCATTTTTGATTTTTAATCACAGTACAGTGATATCGCGCCCCAATATAGAGGTATTTGGAATTATTCCTAATCACAGTATCTCAGTATTTCTTTTGGGCACCGCAATAACATCTCTGTGCACCAAAACTCTAAGTTTTCTAATCGCACTACCATGGTATCATGTTTTGATACTACGGTACCACATCGATGTCAAGCATTTCGTGTTTTTCATCGAAGCACCATGGTACTGGCAGCCAGTACCACAGTATCCACGAGCGCTTCAACTTTTCCCATTTCATGCTGCACTACCACGATACCCAAATGGTTACTGTGGTAGTCATGTGGTTTTTTTTTCTTTCACTTTTTTTTTTGTACCTCTATATGGTCTCAAAGGGAGCCTCACTAGGTGTCGATGTCACCTACTTGATATTAGGCCTCAATCCTCGACAGAAGAATCCTACCCTCTCCCTCGAGTTGCCCACAAACTCGAGCGCATAAGCCTCCAGTAAAAAAAAATTCTATGGGTATACTCTCTGATTGACATGTCTTCCTACTATAAGGTCAAAAATTCCACCTTCTTATGCTCTCTCTCTGTCTCAGGGACATAAGCACTCAAAAACTACTCTCAACATGAAGTAACCTCCTCGTCAATGGTTAGGGTTGCCTTCCACCAAATTGAAGCCTCATCCTCTAGCATATGCATAGCAAAGAGAACCTAGTTCTCCTTGGATAACCTCAATGTCTCTGCATTTTTCTCAACATTGAGAAGTCAATTTTCCACTAGATCTAAACTTAGACCCCCATGAAACTCCTTGGGTCTCAAGTCCAAGAAACCCTTCAAGAGACGATCATGAGCAAACTCGTCTCCCTGTCTCATCGAGGCTACCTTTGAATGAACTACAACCCTCTCATCTACACTAATCTTGGGCATAACTGGTGTGGGCGGTGCTACAAGCTAAGCCCTCTGTCTCTCAGCCTCAATCTAGTCAAGTTTTTCTCTTAATAAGTCTATTTGGGCCTGAGTAGCCTCGGCAGATGCTCTAATCATAGCCTTGAGCATTTTTATGGGGTCTTATTCGAGCTAAATTGGAGGTGGTGGTGGTGGTGGTGGCACCAGCTCTAGAGTGGTCTCCCACGTCAAGGAGGCATTGTGGCTTGCATAATACATTAAGCATCCGTCATTTCCAAGATTAAGTAGACCATAACTATAGGTACTTGTAATGAGGAATAACTATGTGTTAAGGTGACTATCTCTAAATGATAGTTTAATCCACGAGTTTGAAGTTCTTTAAGTCTTAAAAACTCATGATTCCCAATGACAGTCTGATTCTCATCAGGATATGACCGCTCTAACTTAGTTCCACTTCCTATCAATCAAAAGTTAGAATGTTTTTTGTCCATAATTCCACTATGCTACTCTAAGTCATTCCTAGGGTTTTCCTAACTTCTGTTACAACTCTGAGGTTCCCTATGTTAACAACAATTGTTATTCCTTAATTGGAACCTTAGTTTCTGATACCAAGACTGTCGGGACCCATCCTTAGGGTGAAGGGCAAGTCAACCGGCACAGTTCTCACTTGTAAGCCAAGCTCACAAGAACACTATTAAACCTCATTCACAACGCCATCAGAGCAATCATAAGATATGCGGAAGTAACTAAACCTATAAATGCAGCAAAAATTAAAGTTAAACCAAATAAGGTTATTTATAGTCAACCAAATGTAGCAGTAGTGGGAATGTCAAAGTCAAATATTTACAATGTTTTCCTCACCCCTATATTTTTTTCTAACTCTAAAAATAGTGAATGGCGTAAAGAAACCTACTAAAATAAAGGAGAGCATGATGATACGCTATGACCACCTTCTTCCCCTTATCCATGGTAGAAAGACTTAAAATGTTAGAGTAGTGAGCCTAATTTGTCCATAGCAAGCTCAGTGAATAATAGGAATTCCATTAAACAATATTATGTATGCATAAACAATAATATTATGCAAGTTAATGCAACAGTTAACGAATTTTCAATCCATAATGCAATCATGCACCTTTTATTTTGAAAACGGTTTTAATGATGAAAATACATGTCGGGGCTCTCACTAGCCTCCAAGGCAATAAGAAATCTTCTCGAGTGGGCTGCCAGATAGTTAGGCGTATTCTCATACAATATCCCAAGGATCAATTATTAGTTGCATTGCAGACTAACATATTTATATATCTTTTATATATGTTTTGAACGGGTTTAGGTAGGAAATAGGACACATTTATTTATAATTAGATGCTTGATCATTTACATTAGTATTGAATATTATTTATACAATTAAAGAATCTCAATATGGTTTTCATGTGTTTATATTTGTATTTAATGTTTGAGGAAGGTTTTCTATAGTTTGTGCAATTTAGATTACATAGAATGGGACATACACGCAAGATACAAGAAGGATATGGCCAAACACTCGAAGGAATGCACCAAAACGCAAAGGAAACAACACAAAAAACAAATGCAAGACGCACTACCATGGTAGTGTGGGGAAACCAGCCAAAGACGTGATTGCGCGTGAAATTTTGCAAGAAGAAAAGTAGAGCGATGATACTGCGGTTCTGTACTATGATAATGCGGCAAAGATGGCCAAAATTCGTGGTTTTTGGACGAGATTGAGAAATGAGCGAAGCTACCATGATAGTGCAATTAGGATCAATTTTTTTTGGCTTTTAAGTTGTGTATTACAAGCTTTAAGTGGATCCATATAAATAAATCATTGTATTAGGGTCTAAAAAAATTCCTTTTGTTGGTTTTAATTGTCATTGACGGCAAGAGAAGATAAAGAGAGT
The DNA here is from genome assembly GCA_030144865.1 of Tinospora cordifolia. Taxonomy (NCBI): domain Eukaryota; kingdom Viridiplantae; phylum Streptophyta; class Magnoliopsida; order Ranunculales; family Menispermaceae; genus Tinospora; species Tinospora cordifolia. The sequence continues at coordinate 8,418 of JAJIYU010004610.1, forward strand.
AGAAAAAAGGAGAAAGGTGAAGAACAAGGTCCAATCTATAGAGTATGATCATTGATTTGTTTAATTCTTTGTGTTGTGAACTACATATGATATCTAGCTAAGTTATTTTGATTTCTAGGATATAATTTAGATAGTAACAACCTTTGATTTTTATTTTGATTAATGTATTTCGAGGTATTGTTTTATATTCTATGTTCTTAATGTTTTTTTATTGACTGGACATCTATAAATTGATTTTAGATTGTTGAAATAACTCGAGAGAGAGTTTTAACAATTGGATAATCAAAGTATAGACCTAGAAGGATCAATTGACCCAGAGGTTGTTGATGTTATAAGAGGTTGCACGTGAATATTATGTTTATTGCATTAGTTTGTAAACTATACGCCTTGAGAGGGGGTATTAAGGATGATAGTAACAGGTATTCAAGCGCCTCGAGAGAGGGCTTTAATGATTAGTGTTATATAACCTACAAAAATAAGAATTAGGTTAATTGAAATAAAGATTAAAGGTGAATACATGATATTTATTATCCTCGAATCTTATTTGATATAGTTTAAAACTAAGTAATCATTTGTTTTCAATTCACTTTTTGTTTAAAGTATGCAAACCTCTATTTGAAGCCTTAAGAGAGATGTGGCTAAGTATGTCTCCAAGTACTTAACCTGTTAGCAGGTAAAGGCAGAACATCGAAAGCCCTCAGAAATGTTACAACCACTTCCTATCTCTGAATGAAAGTAGGATAACATTGTCATGAACTTTGTCAGCAGATTACCTCGAAACCAAAAAGGAGAAGATATTGTATGGGCGATTGTGGATTGTCTCGCTAAAGCGGCTCATTTCTTGGCATTAGATTCAAGCCCAAGACAGTGAGTTGGGAGAACTCTATATGAAAGAGATAGTAAGACTTCATAGTGTACCTATGGCGATAGTATCTAATAGAGACTCTAGCTACATCACAGTTCTGGCAGAGTATACAAAAGGAGTTGGGCACTAGACTCACCATGAACACCACTTTCCATCCTCAAACTGATGGCCAGTCTGAGAAAGTTATTCAGATACTAGAAGACATGTTGAAGTCTTGTGTCCTTGATTTGAAGAAAAACTAGAGTAAGCACTTACACTTGGTAGAATTTACCTATAACAACAATTATTAGGAGTATAAAGACGACACCATATGAAGCTCTCTGTGAGAGGTCTTACAGATCACCAACCTGCTGGTCTAAACTTGAGGATCACGTGCTTACTAAGCCCAACTTGGTAGAAGAGATGAATAACAAAGTCAAATAGATACAGAAGAGATTGCCCACAATGCAGAGTAGACAAGAAAGTTATGCGAACAAGAGGAGGAGACTCCTAAAGTTTTAAGCAAATGATAGAGTGTTCTTGAGGATAAACCCTCAAAAAGCTATTAAGAGGTTCAGATATAAAGGGAAGCTATCGTCCATATTCATTAGTCCGTTTGAGATACTTAGAAACATTAGAGAATGCGCCTACGAGTTATACCTACCAAATTGAATATTCTTAATACACAATGTGTTCTGTGTGTCGATGCTGAGGAAATATGAACTCAATCCCTCTCACATAATCCATTGGGAGGAGGTAAACATCTAAGACGATGCTACTTATGAAGAAGCGACAGTTAGGATCTTCAATCGCAAGGTGTGAAGCATGAGAACGAAGGACATTCCCTTGGTCAAAGTTTTTTGTAAACATTATGGAGTAGAAGAGGCCACTTGGGAGCTGAAAAGTGAGATGATGACTAAGTACCCAGACCTTTTTACTAGAAGTACTTAACTGAATGACGCTAAAGGGAATTAGTGCAAATTTCGATGATGAAATTTCTTCTAAGGAGGATAGGTTGTAATATCCTAAAAGTTTGTACAAAATCTGATTAAATAAGTTAAATAAAGAAGAATTGATCCTTGGAAATTTTATGCAATTTTTTGGAATACAAGATTATTTATATAGTAGTCAAAATGAAAAATGAAATTAATTGAAAGGAATTTGCAAAAATTTTGGTGCAAAATATACATATATAGCGAGTATATTTATAGTCATGACTATTGTCATTGTCAACAAGGTGGAAACTTCCAGGAAAAAAATTTGAATTGGGAGGGCGATCCTCCCGGTGAACTGACCATACCCCAAACCAACACTGATAAACAAGTAGAGTATACTAGGGCGCTTGAGAAAACAATGTCAAATGAACTACGCAAAATGACCTTGTAACTTTAGGAGGAGGGATGCTCTTCTATCTTTTGATTAGGAAAACAACACATACCAAGGGATAGAAATTTTTTATTAAAAGCACATGACTTTGCTAAGTGGTAACACGATGTATAGAGTCTAACACCTACCTGGTGCTAAAAGGTCAGAAGGAGAAGTGTTATAAGCTTTGAATGGAAGCCCCAGTAAATGGCAACAATAACTCTAACTGTCCTAAGGTAGTAAAGTATAAATAAATAAATATATATATACACATACATATACATATGTCCAACGCATTAGCGTGGTAGTGATAACACGGTCAATTTTTTGAAAAAAAATTTAGTTGCACGAAAAAAATCATCTGAACTGTTACTATAGTACCCTACCATGGTAACACAATGAAAAATCCAAAAAAAATGCGTGAGAAACACTTTGGAAAGCCCCCAAAATACACCCTAAGTTACTAATTCTTGGGTGCAAGATTAAAGAAATAGCAAGTTTCTTGTGCTAGGAAAACCTTTAACTTGTCAATTCTCACCTACTTAAACTCTATATAAACATTGCCTGAGCTCCCATTTTTTTACCCCAGCAATAACTAAACAAGTTCCTTCTTGCTCTCTCTGCCTCCTTCTTAGCATCCTCTTTTTTTTAGTTATTCTAAACAACAATTGGAGTAGTCATGACGAAGTGCTGCATAAATTTCTGTGCTAGTAATTGGGGACATCTAAAGGGGATTCAACTAAAGGTTCAAGAAGATTTTGTTATTTAAGGTGAAGATGAATTTTAACTTTTACTTTATTATTTTGATTTAAATAAGGTTTGCATGTATGGGATATTCTAAATATGCATGATCAGTTATTTCACATGCCATGTAGAATATGAATGCTTAGACTTACATTAATAATAAATATGTATGTTATGTGATGATATAATTCATGCTATGTTGTTACTATGCTCGCATGTTTAACTATTGTTTAAGTTTAGTTTATTTACATGAATGTTATGTTTTCACTCTTAATAAAAGATTATTTGAGATTCTAACCATGTACCCATGCGAGGAAGAATTTCTATGTGTTCCAACCATGTCGAACCTTTGACTTAAAATTGAGTGTTAGGATTGACTTCAGAGTGAACTGGGTTTTCAAGAGTGACCAACTTCATAGAGAAGGGTTTGAGTTTCAAGAATGATCTCTCTCCTTAAATCTAAAACACAGAGGTTAATCCCTTTTAATCTTAATTACAACTAAAAACAATGAACTTTTTGAATTACATAATAGTTGAAAGTGCTTGACATGTTTGTTTTATTTGTTAAAATAATGATTTAAATATTTGCAATGATTCATTGGGGCTCAAGCTCATCCCTTCTTTCTAATCTTTCAAGAAATTGAGATATCAAGACCTTATGAAAGACACTAAGATTTTTTTTTTTTTTGAGATTTTATTAAATTGTAGGTGTAACACCTCGCCTCCCATGCCCAGGCCCACATCATCTGATAGTATATTTTTCTTCTTCAATATTTTTGGGCCGCTCAGGAGGTGGGCCCATGTTACATTATCTTTATTCTATTCTAATTCCCACATCTATGAGATATCTTGTGCATATTAATCTACATACAAAATAATTCATGAAAATTTGTGATGCCATGGAATAAAATAAATCCTTTATTATTTAAAAAAAATTAAGAATGATAATTCAACCTTCATTACTATGAAACAAAATAATAGATTTGGGCCCACATGCCTTACAATGAGTTTAAATAAAAATTCTCACATATTAAACAACTCTCATGTAGCCTTTATAATTAAATACCTGAAATATTAAAAATAAGGGGTGAGCTATAAAAGCCCAATGAATCATCCCAAATATTTAATTCATTATTTTAACAAAATAAAAAATGCATAACAAGCACTTACAAGGAATTAAATGATTCAAAAAATTTATTGTTTCTATTGTTATTAAATACCGAAAGGACACCCCCCCCCCCCAGCATTTCAACCCAAGGAAAAGAGTTCCTATACTAAACTCAGACCCATTAGAATGAGGTAGAATCAATTCCGAACCCTCTATTAGCTCACAACTCCTACATGGAATGCTCATGGTACAATTTCGACCCCATGTATGTACGTGGTTAAGATCTTTATTTAATCTCATGTTAAATGTAAAAGCATAACATTTAAATAATTGATAATATGTAAACATTTTAGCAGGGTAACATTTTATCATAGGTTACACATAAAATAAACCTAAGCATGCATATTTTGTATGGCATGTAATATTAAAAATCTAAACACACAAGCAAGCCTTATTTGAATCAAAATAATAAATTAAAGGTGAAAATCATTTTACCTCAGGATCGCTTCTTTCTTAACCTTCTTCAAATCTTTCTCCCATGCTTGCACTAGACTTGTGCAACACTCCATTGTTACTACTCCGCTGGCTGTTTAGAGCAACTCAAAAAAGAAAAGGGACTAGAAATGCTAAGAAGGAGGCAAAGAGAAAGCAATCAAGATCTTAATCAGCATTTGCTCTCGAATGAATGGAATGATAAGGGTAGGAGGGTTTATATAGAGCCTCTAGGGGTTGATTTCGTCATTCTTTTGCCTTTCTAATTTGGAAAATTTCCTTTTTTGTGCAATTTCAGCCCATACATTCCTTGAATCATGCGGTCAATAATCACCAAACTCAGTTTTTCAGTGTGCTCGGATCACAATCATGCAATCAAAAAATTTGTTTAGTCTTGCCTACCTTGACTTACATGTCAAAACTTGAATTCAACGAATTTGCCGAATTTGTGTTTTACGCGAATTTTTTTTCTTGTTCGTTTTCTTCACAAATGGCAAATTCACGAACTTGCGCGATTTTTTTCTAATATTTTGTGTGTGTGTGTATATATATATATATACTTACATACATATACATATCTAAAATAATGATTTTGTACACTTATATACATATCATTACACATACTATATTATATAATATATTATAACTATAAAATATATAATATTATATTAACACCCATATTAAATAATATTATATATTATACTCATCTAATATTTAATATGTAATATTTGCACAACATATTTAACACATACCTGTATACATATATTATTCATTTTTGAATACGAAAATTTCTCAAAGTCGAATTGTTTTATTTCGTTCATGGAATTTTGTACAAATCTTTTAGGGTATTACATTCAACCCCCCCCCCAAAAAAAAAAAAGAGATTTCGTCCTCGAAATTTACCACTAGGCTACTCGAGTGTCGTTTGGTTGAGCATTTCTAGTAAAAATGTCTAGGTACTTATTCTGTATTTCACTTTCCAATTTCCAGTGGCATCTTCTATTCCATTGCATTTTCAAAGAACTTTGACTAATGGGATGTCTTTAGTTCTCAGGCTCTACACCTTGCAGTCGATAATCCTAACCATAGTTTCTTCATACATGGCATCGTCGCGGATGTCCACTTCTTCCCAATGGATTGTGGGATGGATCAAGTTCGTATTTCTTCAGCATTGACACATGAAAAATGTTGTGCACTAAGGACATTTGGTTTGGCAATTCCAACTCGTAAGCACATTCGTCGATCTTTTTAAGTATCCCAAAGAGTCCAATGATCTTGGTGCTAGTTTTCCCTTGACTCCAAATCCCTTCTGAGGACCGATTCTTAGAAATACCTTATTGCATGGTTGCAATTATAATGGCCTTCTTCTTTTATCAACATAACTCTTTTGTCTGCTTTATGTCATGGCCAACCTTTTCTGAATTTGTTTCACCTGATTGTTCATTTCTTCTATGAGATCTGGTCCAGTGAGAACGTGGTCCTCAAGTTCAGTCCAATAGGTTTGTGATCTGTAGGGCCTCCTATAGAGGGCTTCATGCGGAACCATCGTTGTACTTGCCTGATAATTGTTGTTATAGGCAAACTCCGCCAGGTGTAGGTACTTACTCCAATTCCGTTTGAAGTCAAGGGTGCAAGACGTCAACATGTCTTCTAGCATCTGGATAACTCCCTCAAACTGGCCATCCATCTAAGGGTGAAAAGTCGTACTCATGGTGAGCGTAGTGCCTAGTTCCTTTTATAGACTCTTCAAAAATTATGAAGTGAAACGAGAGTCTCGATCTGACACTATTGTCTTAGGTACCCCAAGAAGGCGTACATATCTCTTACATAGAGTTCACCTAGTTTACTAACTTGGTCTGTGGATCCAATGGACAAGAAATACGCCACTTTAATGAGATGATCCACAATCATCCAAACAGTATCTTCCCTTTTCTGATTCTTGGGTAACCCGCTGAGAAAATCCATGGTGATGTTATCCCACTTCCATTCTGGGATCAAAAGTAGTTGTAACAATCTAAAGGGCTTTCAATGTTTTGTCTTTACGTGCTGACAGGTTAGGCACTTAGAGAAGTAATTAGCTACAGCTTTCTTCATGCCCCTCCACTAATAAGTCTTTCAGAGATTTTGATACATCTTATCTCCTCCTAGATGCATCATGTACTTTGTTTGATAGGCTTCGTCTAGAATAGTTTGCCTACTCTGCTCATTTTGCAATATGCAAATTCTTTCTTCTAGCCTTAAGGAACCTTCGGTATCCATTATAAAGTCGGTATGCTTACTTCGTTGAATTCTTCAATCAACCTCGTGAGCCATTTGTCTTGCTCTTGATCTTCCCTGATTTGATGTAGACGATCTAGTTGACAATTCATATTGTATAGATAGGCTCGTTCTTCATTTGATGTCACGCCCATCCTGAAGTCTTCAATCAGTTGGTACATCTGACCCTTTTCCTCTTCCTATTTGTTGAATTTCATACTGAGGGCATCTGCTACTACGTTGGTTTTTCCTAGATGTTAATGGAGTTGAAAATTGTAGTCTTTGAGGAATTCCATCCACCTACATTGCTTGAGGTTCAATTCCTTCAGGTTATAGATGTATTTCAAACTTTGTGATCTAAAAATAGGTCGAACTCTCACCATACAGGTAATGCCTCCATATCTTCAAGGCAAACACTATGGCTTCTAATTCTAAGTCATGTGTTGGGTAGTTTCATTCATGGGTTTTTAGTTGTCGTGAGGCATAGGCAACAACCTTTTCTTTTAGCATTAAAATTACACCCAATCCGTTGTGTAAAGCATCTATGTATAGAACATATGTGATGCCATCAGTCAGAGCGACTAAGATGGGGGCCAAAGTCAATCTCCTCTTCAGCTCTTAGAATGATTGTTTACACTTTTCATCGCAAATGAACATAACTTCTTTTTTGGTCAGTCTGGTCATGGGTCCCCCTAATTTGGAAAAGTCTTGTATGAATCTTTTGTAATATCAAGCTAGGTCCAAGAAGCTTCGGATCTCAGTGACCATCTTAGGTTGTTTCCAATCTATGACAACTTCTACCTTTCTAGGATCTATAGAGATACCTTTCGCTGATACTACATGACCAAAAAATTTGACTGCCTTCATCCAGAATTCACAATTGTTATATTTAGCATATATTTGGTGTCTTCTGAGTGTTTCTAACACGATCCTCAAGTGTTCTAGGTGTTCTTCTATGTACTTGGAGTATATTAGGATGTCATCAATGAATACCACGACAAATTGGTCAAGGTATTGCCTAAATACTCGATTCATCAAGTCCATGAATGTTGCTGGGGCATTGGTTAAACTAAAGGGCATCACTATACCTCAAAGTGTTCATATCGGGTTCGAAAGGTCATCTTGTGAAAGTCTATTCACGGATTCTCAACTGATGATACCATGAGCTAAGATCAATTTTTGAGAAATGAGTGCCTCCTCTCAATTGATCAAATAGGTCATCTATCCTTAGTAAAGGGTATTTGTTCTTTACCGTCACTTGATTTAACTTTCGATAGTCAACACAGAGTCTCATAGATTTATCTTTCTTTTTCACAAACAGCATTGAAGCTCCCCAAGGTGATTTACTTGGTCTGATAAATCCTTGAAGCTCATCTAATTGAGCCTTCAACACAATTAATTCCACTAGTGCCACACGATATGGAGGTATAGCTATGGGATTGGATCCAGGTTGGAGTTCAATCTTGAACTCTATGCTTCTAGTTGGTGGTAGTCCAAGTAAGTCATCAAGAAACACATCTTCATAGTCTCAGACTACTTCTAGGCTCTTGATCTCTTTTTGTCCTTCAAAGTCCTCCTCAAAGAGTTTCTCGAGGTCATCATTCTGCCTTAAGCAATTCAACATGGCCATCATTGGGCTCTAGGCAACCTATAAATATCACCATTGACATTAAAGGTTTCTCCTAAGGGCAATGTTATCATCACTCTTCTCTTAGGAAATTGATTTGCACCTGATACCGGTATAACCACTTAATACCCAATATCACATCATACCCGTAGAATGGAAGTACCTGGAGATTGACCAAAATTAGCTTATCCCAAAATCTAAGATCACATGTACATATTCTTTTTACAATGAAAATAGTTCCTATGAGTGTGGATACATTTAAGGGTATAGGCGAGGTTTTGTTATTAGTTACAACCTATTAACCATTTCTTCCGAAACAAAGGATTTTTTAATACCCAAATCAAACAATAGTTTCACAGCAACATTAAATAATCAGAATGTACCTTCCACCATGAGGACTTGTTCTTCAGCAATTGCAAACACTCTGACCTCCTTTTACCCACAGCCCTAGTTTTGGTTCTGCCAGTGATTGTTGTTTGGTCAAGGGTGCTGTTGTTGAGGACGTCCATTCTGTCCTCCTCTTTGATGTTGTTATTGTGGAGCCTAGACTTTAGCAAAACAGAACCTTGCTAGATATCCTGGTTGGTTGCAATAATAACATAACCCTTGTTGTCTTGCTTGCTCCTTTCGTTCTTTTTTGTTTGGCCTTGCTTGCTATAGGACTTAGGGTGCCCTACTTCCACCATTTTGTTAGTTGAGATTTTGTCTCTTCTGAGGTCTCTAATGTTCATTGCCATCTCTTAGCCTCTTGTTCGTATTCCCTAACTTCTATTCGAAGTTCAGTTCTTGTTCAAAGGTTAATGCCCTATCTATGACTTCTCAATATATCTTCGCGCCTACCATCCTTATTATCTTTTGGATCTCAATCTTGAGACCCTGAATGAAGCGGTTGACCTTCTTCTTCTCTTTTCTAATTAGTTTTAGGTGAGAACTTGACCAATTCAGTAAACTTGCCCTCATACTTGGCCATCGCCATATACCTCTGGTTTAGCCTAATGAAGTCCTCCTCCATCTTCGTCAGTGTTGCTTCAAGGAAGAACTTCTCATAAAATATCTCCTTGAACTCTTCCCAGTTCATCCCGCTAACATTGATATTCGGGTCTGCCTTTACCATCCACCGCTAGCTTCTAGCTGGTCCCTTGAATTGATGGGTAGCCAACGCCACCCTACTAAGACCCGTTACTATCAATACGTCCAGGTGTTTTTCTAATTCCTGGTACCAATGGTCAGTTGCTAAGCTATCAGTAGTACCATCAAATTGTGACGGTTAAAGCTTCTTTAACTCTAGCAACATCTTTTTATGCTCACTGTCTTCCAGATTCTCTTGTACCTACTAACAAGTTGGAACCTTGGGCACTGGTACATGCACTAGCTACTGCATCAGGATAGGTTCCTAGACCTTCGACTGCAGTGCCACCTGAGGCATCATCTAAGGTAGTGCCCTCATGATCTATTCCATAACCCTCCTTGTGACCTCTGTCGGCCTATTTTCCATTTGGTTCCTTGCCACGTTACTCGGTACTTCTTTGTAATATCTCAAAAAGTTCATATGAAATTTGAATTTTTACTTAGAAAATTATACGGTATTGAGGGATGAAAAATTTGGTAAGTCTCAGTTTAGCCAAATAAGGAATAAAATCAATTTAATGGATTTTTAGAAGAAAATATATGAATATAATACATAACATGGGATATCATAAATAAAAATACAACGATACGCGCAATTTTTTATGAAAACAGGATTAGAAAGTCAATTGGGATCAAGATTTGTCAAAAATCTGAAAAGAAAGCAAGAAATTCGGCTAAAAAATCAAAAAAATAAACTTAAAACACATCCAATGGCTGCAAACCGTGGATCTAGATCTGATCTCACAATTTGACGGTCGCAGGATGATCCGCACCAATGCACGAGCGCACCGAATAACGAGGATCCAACGAACAGAAATGATCGAGGAAGATCGGATGGCCACGATCCAAGCCGCAAAACGGAGATCGCGAACACGCACAGTACACTCTAGCGTGCGTCGATTGCAGCCCTCCGATCAAATTGTATGCGTGTCTCGAAGAAGATCCTAGGAACCAAAATAAAACCGAATTACAAAATATGAAAAAAAAATGGCCAAAATTATCAAAAAATCTGAGATAAATATAGATAATTGATTTTTAAATTCTAAAAAAATCTGAAAATACTTATTATCCATTAAAAATTAGAAAGTACGAAATTGTGGAGAGTTTAGGTGTCTTACTCCAAGAAAAACTCAAAACTTTTTATTTTTCTCCCTTTGAAAACCTATATAAACCCCCTAGGCTTTCAATTCCCTCATTCCAAAAATAAGAGTTGAAATTTCCTCTAAGCCTTCTTCTTGGCACCTTCTCTCATCTTTCCTTCCTCTTACTTGTGTGTGAGAAGTTCTTATCTTGAATTGGGGAATTAAGTTGGGCAATCTTCATTGGCACTAGTATGTGGGGGAATTGCTACCAAAATTTCTGAAGAAAGCGTCACAAGGTGGAAGTGATTTCTAGAACACCCTTCTGTTCTTATTTAAATTCATGGCATGCTCATTGTTTATGTGTTTTTCCCTAAATTCAAAGATTTTCAATATTAGTTCTAGAATTTAAAAGTTTATTTCAGTTTTGATTCATGTTTGAGCAATCATATCATCCATGTCATGTTAGTGTCATGCTTAGGCTTTTAAATTAAAGTATGATGCATGTTTTATGAGTGTTTCATGAATTGATCGTGTATATTTTGAATTTTAGTTTGATTTCATATTCTAAAATTTATTTTATAAGATCATGATAAGAGAATTAAGCTGAGACAATGGAGATGATAACCATGTACCATCATAGTGGTCAAGGCGACACTATGGATGTTTTTTTCATATGAGTTAGGTCATATGGTTTTTAGACTTAAGTACTTGAGGGTCGTGTACCACATTACCTAGTGGGTCACCACGTGTAACGAGTTGATGCCGACACATGCCACTAACGGGTTGATGCCGAGTGGGCCCTGTTTACTTAGTTAAGAGCATCAAGGGATTAAAGGCCCTTTTGGTCTAAGACTCGACTTGAACAAATTGTTGTTTGAAACGCCTAATGGTTGCAAGTGTTTGAATTATGATTTTTGTATGAGTTTGAATATGAAAGATGGTTATTCGAAAAGGATCCACTGGGTTATGTGCTCACTGATTCCTTCTTTATTTTTCAAGAACATGAGACCTATGGAGCAGTTGAATATGGATAGTTCTTAAACAGTTTCTACCTTATTACATTTTTTTTAAATTTTTAGGGCATGTTGCCCAAAGTAATTATGTTTTTCTACTAAAAAGTATTTTGAAGTCTTTCGTCGTACCAATTAGTTCTTTTTGAAAGGTCCAGTACTTTTAATTTTTTTCTATTATGAATAAAATAGTTTGAATTTCTTTACCTCTTTTAATTTGCCTTGATTTTATTAAAATGAAAATTTTATAATTCTTTAAATTTTTATACAAAGGCATGAGATATTGAAAAGAAAACAACTGAGTGTCACTTGTAAAGTAACACCGGCCCGACCCGCCATTTGGTTAATTCCACTATCAAGAGAATGGTGGTCATGTACACTGCTTAAAGATATGGGGATTGGGGTGTTACAATGGTAGTATCAGAGCCTAGGCATTAGTTGCTAGGCTAAGAATAGAAAGTTTCCTCTAATACCAATTGTGGTATTAGAGCATAGGCATTAGTTGCTAGGCCAAGAACAGAAAGTTTTCTCTGATACCAAGTGTGGTATCAGAGCTCAGTTATTAAAAACACTGGACTAGAATGAGAAACTCAAACTTAGGGTTTCACCTTGAATTGAATTGAATTTAGAATGCCCTACCTTCTATTTTTGAAATTGATGAATGTTTTAGAAAGTGTTTCCAAAAAGGAAATATATGTTTTGAAATGTTTTGTTTGGATACAAAGACTACAAGTTGAGCTGATAGTGGGTAAGTCTTATCCCGAGTAAAGTTAAACATTGAAAGGGAGGTGGGTTATCCTGCCCTAGAAAGCGTGATTACTAAGCAGACTTCGGTCTCGCCGCCCAATCTGGAGGTTGTCCCACCAGCTTATATGAGCAGTCGGAGTTGAAGAACATTCTTATTTTCAATAAAAAAAAATTAGAAGGTGGAAAATTAGGGTAAGGAATTGATTATAAGTCAAAAAAGATGTCAAAGATGGTATCATAGCCAGACAGAGGTTGTAAATCAACCAGAATCGAACCCTAGGTCCAGAGAAAAGACCTTAGGTAGAAACAGGTGTAGCCATGGGTGGTACAGTGGATCAAAAGTATAAAACTCTAGGACATAGGCTAGAGACTGAAACTTTTGTGAAACAGAAAATTGTTTGATCAGGACACGAGGCTGGGAAGCTTTTATAATTTTTGATTTCTATGTAGTATGGGATGCATAGGAATTTTGGGTTATGGAGGAAGCTTGGACTTAGAGAATGATGGACCATATGTGGTAAATGATCAGTAACTCTGGCAGAACGGGTTTCTCTATGCTCGCTGGTATGGAACGGTTGAGTATAGTGGGCACGGGAACCTTAGTTATCAAGCAATTCGCGAAATTATTTGTGTATCAAAACATGGGTTATCACAGCCTCCCTTCCTTATAAGAAATTTTGTCTTCGATACAGATAATACAAGTCAAGGAGCAACATTCATCAACTCGAGGTAGTGGCGGCTTATGAAATCCTCGGTCTCCCATGTATCCTGCTCAGCACCATAAAACTGCCAACGCACTCGTACCATTGGTATCTCCTTGTTGCGCGACCTCTTCATAGCTCAATCTATGATTGTCACAGGCATCTCATCAAATGTACAGTCCTCTCGTAGCTCAATATGACTCCAATCAATAACATGCGAGGGATCGGGGTGATATTTCCTTAGCATAGAAATATGAAATACATTATGCACAGGCGATAGCTGTGGCAGTAACACTAGCGAATAAGTGACAGGGCCTATCCTCTCAAGCATCTTTAAAGGCCCAATATATCTCAGTGCAAGCTTTCCTAAAATCCTGAATCGTGTTTGCCCCTTGTGAGGCAAAATGTAGAGGATGACGTGGTCACCAACATTAAACTCAAGGACCCTTCTGCTGTTATCTACATAACTCTTCTGTCGGTCCTAAGCGGCCTTCATATTATGTCTAATCCTCTGTATCTTCTCATTCTGCTCTTATATGAAGGCAGGGCTTAAACTGCTCCATCACCTGTCTAAGCCCAACAGACGAGAGAACTGCATGGTCGACCATACAATGCCTCAAATGGCCCTATCCCAATGCTCGACTGGTAGCTGTTGTTATAAGCAAACTCACATAATGCCAAATGATCCTCCCAGCTACCACCAAAATCCAAAATAAAATACTACAGCATATCCTCAAGGATTTGGATTACACGCTCAGACTGGCCATCAGTCTGTGGATGGAATGTTATAGTAAGATTCACCCTCGTCCCCAACTAAGTCTGCAATGCCTGCCAAAATCAAGACTTGAACCTTGCATCTCTGTTAGACACAATGGATAGGGGAACCCCATGGAGCCTCATAATTTTTCTGGTACAAATTTGGCTCAATCGCTCCATTGAATCCTTGGTATGCATAGGAAGAAAGTGGGCAGACTTCGTCAAACGGTCTACAACTACCCAAATAGCATCTTATCTCCACTGTGTACAGGGTAGTCCTATAACGAAGTCTATAGTGATGTGCTCCCACTTCCACTTCAATATAGACAAGGGTTGTAAGGATCCACCGGGTCTCTAGTGCTTAGCTTTGACCTACTGGCACGTATCACATCTCTAAATGGAAACTGTTATTTCTTGTTTCATCCCGGGACACCAATATGTTCGTTTAACATCTTGGTACATCTTATTGGTGCCAAGATGAACAACATATCTCGATCGATGTAGCTCATCGAGCACACTACGTCTCAGGCTAGCATCGTCTAGTACTCATAGTTGTCCCCTGAACCTCAGTTCACCCTATGAATCTAGTGACCACTCTCCTCGAGAAGTGTCATCTACCCAAGCCCTGAACATATCATAGTCTGCATCATGAGGTTGTTCCTCCGTGATCTCCTGAATCTGGACTGGTTGGGCTGAAATCCGGGCACTAATTATGGCCTTAATAGATGACCCATGGATACTCATGATCAAAGCAAAATCAAGCATCATCCACTCATGGGACATATGTTTTGCCATGTATGCAATCTCAATCGATTTCCTACTTAAATCATCAACCATTACATTAGCTTTCCCTAGGTGGTACTCAATAGTGAAATCATAATCCTTCAACAGCTCCATCTATCGCCTCTGCCTCATGTTCAGATCCTTATGCGAGAACAAATATCTGAAGCTCTTATGATTTGAATAGAGCATAAAGCGCTAACCATAAAGGCAATGCTACCAGATCTTAAGTGCGAATACTACCGCTGCCATTTCTAAATCATGTACAGGGTAGTTCCTCTAATGATCCTTCCACTGTCGAGAGGTAAAAGCTACAAACTTGTCATCCTGCATCAATACACAGCCCAAGCCTATCTATGATGCATCATTATATATGGTCAGCTCTCGGCCGGGCTCTGGCAACACTAGTACTAGAGCTGATGTCAATCTTCGCTTAAGCTCAAGAAAGGCCTCCTCGCACCTATTAGTCCATACAAAAGGGGCATCCTTCTTGGTTAGCTTCATCATCGAAGTAGCAATCCTGAAGAAGTTCTGGACGAAATGACGATAATAGCCTACTAAACCCAAGAAGCCACGAATCTCAGTCACGATGGTAGGTCTCAGCCAACTGATACTGGTTTGACCTTAGTAGGGCCCACAAAAATACCCTCAACTCTAACCACATGACCCAAAAATCAGACGTCTAATAGTCAAAACTCGCACTTGCTAAACTTAGCATATAATCTATGCTCTCTCAAAATCTGTAATGCAATCCTCAAGTGTTCGGCATGTTCCTCGTGAGATGTAACACCCCCAGCTCCCGTTCTTTCTCTATCACATACGTCATAGGTGACGTGGTGGTCTCGTGGCTTGAGACGTCATTTCTTCTGAGTGCAGTCAGTCCTGCTTTCTAT
>JAJIYU010004611.1:0-23906 GCA_030144865.1 Tinospora cordifolia
GTATTTTGGTCTGAATAATACTAGTGATGTTCTATATGATCTACTAAGCTTTCGAGCTCACCCCACTTTTCTGTTTCAGGTGACAGCTAAAACGGTATGAGTTGACCATCTTCGAACGACGGATTATTTTGGTTGAAACCTCTTTAGGGAGGTTGTTAAATATATTTTGTAAATAATATTTTTTTATTTAATTTGAACTAGGTTTGTGCCCCTTTTTTTTCTAACTAAACACAACATTTCAAAGGTGATTAAATGTTTTGGGTCATTTCAAAAATCCTTGGATTCCTTAAATGTTATATTTGAAGTTTTTCATTTTATCTATAACTCTAATGTTTCGATTCATTTTTCTGTAAACTCTGATGGATTTGAACTTGGGCCGTTATGCCTCGTGTCTTTTCCTTGAAATTTTGCCAATCAATTTTAGTTGCTTATGAACTTTCATTTCCAAAGGTATCATGTGCATTTTAAATTGATTTCAGAATATATTTGAAAGAAATGTTTGGAAGCATGAGATAGACAGAATGAGAAGGAACCACGTGGCTTCTGACTCTTGGTGAACGACCTGAGTTCGACGTCTCACACCGAATGGAGGTGCCGTCTCTACGGGCAGCCCCAACGACTCGTCGCAGAGAGAGAGAGAGAAAGTGGGAGCCTAGGTGTCACATAAGAATACCTTCTATTTGTTGAGAAGCTGAACTTAAAAACCTTAGAGCACAATACTGTGTCGTTAACAAATAGATGTAAAATAGATGGACCAGTACTAGGGGAAGGATAAAGACACATGTTTGTTTGTGGATTTTTTTAAAAAACTTTTTGGGATAAAAAAAGAAAGAGCTTTGATACATAAAAAGAACAAAAATGATGGAGAAAGGGAATTTCCTTCTCTTAAGCCTCTTGATGAGTAGAAGGCCTTTGGGAATCCTCCGCTTATCTTGATTTGGTAAGAAATCGTGGACATCTGTCTCATGAGCCATTCTCTCCATTTATTGGAGAATCCAAAAAATGCTACCATGGTCAATAAATTTCCACTCCATTGCGTAAGATGCCTTAGACATGTCTAGATTGATTTAGCAATTAAATTTTTCAATAGATATCAAAAATATATTCTTTTTATACATTAGAATTTTACTCAACTGAAGTTTTCAATAACTAGAAAAATACTAACATTCCAAGAGAATTTTAATTATGTCAACTAGGGTTTACACATGCAAGAGGAAAGACATATCTTTATTAGATCAAAATAACAAAGTAATGAAAAAAAATTGTTACATGTTACCTTTGTTCAATACAAATCTTAACTTACTGAATATTAATTTAAACATATTAAATTTAATAAATTTTGCTATTGAATTGTATTAAATTATTAAAAAATTCTTTGTTATACTTTTTTGTAGGCAATATTTAATAACTTTACTTAACCTCTAAATTTAAAATCCGATCTCTAATTGTAATAAAGGTTTAAGCTTCACCAACATAAGTTAAGTTTTTATCTTTTCTTATTTTTATAAGGTTATACTTTTTTTAATTAGACATTGATTTTTTAATAATATTTTAAATATTTATTACTATTTAATTATTTTAGAGGGTGTAAATATTCTTACTAGCTACAGTAGGGAGGTTATTTAGTAAGAGAAGAGCTAATTTCCGTCTTTGATAATAACATCTCTCCATATATTGCATGTCAGTCCAACATTAATAATAAGTTAGTGAAAATAGCTAAAAATGATAATTTGTAATATGACACAATAATTTGATCGGAATGCGATACACATTTAACGGGTTTAAGTTTAGCATAAATAAACTTGAATCAAAATGGATTGAATAGGCTTAAATAAGATTAAAATTAGGTTGATAAATATGTTAACTTGATAAAATTCAAAAATGACCTGTTTAATACAATTTACGAATAAGTTAAAAGACATATTTTAAATAGTCTAATTTAAAATTAATATATTTAATAATTTATTAATAATATAATTTATATTATTTTAAAATTAATTTAAGAAATTAATTTAATTTTAATATATTTTGTGTTTTTATTAATACTTTTTATAAAAATAATTATAAAAATAATTTATAAAATATTAAAGAAATTATATATATATATATATATATACATTAATAATCTGGCCGAGAGAAACAGAAAAGGAGAGAGAGAGAGAGAGAGAGAGAGAGAGAGAGAGAGAAAAACCAAGACTGTGGGGGGTGGGCGCTCTTTAATTAAAAATTTCGTGTGTTTTGGCATTTCCCCCCTTCTTTTTCTTCGTCTTTTGGTTGTGGGAGTGTGTTGTGTTTGGGTGAAGCGAACTGCGAAGAAGAAGAAGAAGAATGAGGGAAGAGATGGTGGAGAAGCTACGAGGAGTAGTGAGGGACTGCGTGAGCAAGCATCTCTACTCTTCCGCTATTTTTTTCGCCGATAAGGTCGCTGCTTTCACTTCCGATCCAGCAGACATTTACATGCAAGCTCAGGCTCTCTTCCTCGGTCGTCATTACCGCCGCGCCTTCCACCTTCTAAACGCCTCTCACATTGTTCTCCGTGATCTCCGTTTCCGCTATCTCGCTGCCAAATGCCTCGTTCGTAACTGACTCCATTCCACTATTGACAAGAATTTCTCTCGTTGCAATTCTTTCGTGTTAATCTTCTTTCTGTTAGCTAATTCTTTCAAATTCTACTCTCTCAATTTAACCGTTGATTCATCATCACCACATTAACAGATATGGTCAAAAATTTTGGCATATCCGCAGTATTTTTCTTTTCTTTTCTTCCTGTATTTATTTTTTCTGAGTTGAGAAATGTAGGGATTTGGAAGAAATTTGATATTCGTGTTTAACTGTTTAGAAATGCATTTTCAGATTAGCAAAATGCACATCTTTGAAAAATCAAAGTTTTATCCATGCAGTTCAATCATTTATTTTTTAAGCTATAGTTTTCTTTATCTATCATCCATCGTCGGAGTTGGACGATACTTACCGTTGGAATGAATTCTTACTTCACCTAAACTTATTCTGTCTAGTCATAATAATGTCGAGGTCCATAATGAATGATCCAAGAAGGACTTTACTTCACTTTTTATTCTTGGTGCGCAGGCAGGTTTCAACTTCAAGCATGTTGGTTTTTTGTTCCCCCCAACTCAAAAATGTTCTTCTTGTAGTCGATCGGTAATATAATTTTATTCTTTTGATTAGGAGGAACTGAAGGAGTGGGATCAATGTTTGTCAATGCTTGGTGAAGCTAAAGTTGATGAACATGGAAATGTTCTTGATCTCAAGGATTGTAATGTTATGTACATGGATAAGGATGGAGAGGATCGTGAAATTAATGTAAGCTTCTTATGCTTTTGCACTACTGGATTCTTGGTGATGTATATCTGTGATGTGCACTTGTTTGGTTATTATGTCTCATCATCTACTTGTTATTATTGATGATTACGGTACACTTTCCTGGTGCAAAAATTGATTCAAAAGTCATTATTTACTAAATATTGTATTTACTTCCCCAACTTAACTCTTGGATGAAAATGCTTGTTAACATGATATGTGATATGCAAAAGATCTGTTACTTTGGTGGTGCAATGTTTTTGTTTGTTTCTTTATTTTGGACCGACAATTCAATCTATTTTTTATATCAAAATTTATTTATCTCTTCCTCATTTCATTTTGTAGAATTTATTGATTTTATTTGACAGTGATTAAAAAGAAGAGGTAAGATACTGATCTATTTTAGTTCTAATCCAACGTGATTGTGATATCCAAGTACAAAAGTATTATAACTTTACAAACACATAAGGACTGTTGAATACAAGCCTAGGTTATTTTAATTGATACAGTTATGGTGCTTAGATCCAAAGCCAAGAGTAAAGCAACCTAGATAATACGCGAGGCCCTAAGCGATTACATAGTGGAAGAGTAAGTGAGAAAACAACAGCAGCTAGTTGGTGGGTATCAAGTAATCTCACAAGCTGCTACAATTTTCAAGTTCAAAATTTAATGCAAGGAAAAGAATCCCCAAGCAAGGTGGAATATTAGATTAGGCCCTTTTCTTAATGTTCATTGTGAAATGACTTGGTCAAGATTTAAAGAGAATGATCTTTAGGATATTGAGTTGCTAAAAAAGGAAGAAGTTGGACATTGCTTTGATTCTAGTTGCCTAGTTGGTAAAGAAGATGTATAATCTCTGCATTAAAGGGGGATTTTGTCCTGCTGTAGCTGCCTACCTGATCTATTCCTGTGCGGCAAAAAATGGAATTGCTATTGTGCTGTGTTCTATTGAGAGACAACTTTTCCCTTCAACTGGTACCAAAAACCTTCACTAGAACTGTTTAAGAACAAAAATTGGTTGTTAGTAGATTGAGAAGAGAACATAATATAAACCATATGATATTGAAGGATGTTGTGCTGCTATAATGACAGTTATAGGTAGGTATTGTGACAAGTGTAGAGTTGGTCTTCTAAAAATTATACAACTGTTGCTGTAAGATAAACAAAAAGCTGTTCTGACCAAAGGGACATAGGTAATATTCTTTCCTGCTATATGTTCCTTGCGTTTTATGTTTCTTGCTTCAACTCAAATTTATACTCTTGCGAAAATGAACATAACACTCCCACCTCTGAACTGTAGGATATAAAACATACTGCCACTAATAAAATAGAATGTTTGATGAGTGTAGTAAGTGAAGTTTTGATGACCTTTGTCTTTTTATTGTTGTAAAATAATGTCTATAGGTTAAAAATATTTATTACTGATGGACAATTGAGTTTTAAAGGATTTTGTGCGAGGCAAGCTTCTAAAGAGCTAATCCCTATTGTTCTTATCGCCTCACCATTCTTGAGAAGGAATGAAGTAAGTGGCGATAGAATCACGACACCTTAGCCCCTCCTAACCATACAACCCACTTTTCTTCTCTTGTTGGGAAAGGCCTTCTTGAGTCCACCTTATTGGATTCCAATCGCTCTTTTCTCCGGTGAAGTCGCAATTGCCTTCTTCACACTTGTATCGAGCTCTCGTCTCACCCTTTTTGATTTTCCCTTGCTATCTCAATTGCTTTTGCATATAATGAGAGTAGTCTGGTTTAGTCTTTCTTTTTTCCATTTGGAATGGTCGTTAATTATGCCATCTTTGCTACTTGAGTCATAAAAAATTTGGGAACATTGGGCAAAGTTACCATATCTTTTCCTTAGGGATGGACTGAAGGGTTTAGGAGAAACAACCCTAGCAAGAAGGGAGAAGCTTGCTTGGGATTGTTTGGATGACCTTGTGCCATGCAGCTTTGGAGATAGGCTCTCTAATGCCTTGCATTGCTTGATTCTTTTTACAACTTTGCATTAGCATTCAAAGTTGTTGCAAACTGAGGTGATATTAGCGACGTCATTGACAATACTATGATGCCAAAATTAGTACTCTACTATAGTAAGAGAGCAATGGTTAGTGCAGGAATTGTATCCTTTCTGGTGGAGGCATTGGTTCCCAATTCCCACTTCGATAGCGTGCTGAATCATTTGAATCATCAATCATTGTCTTACAAGTGATTGTTATAGATGACATCACGTGATATATTTGTTGTGTGTGGTTTTAATGGCACATTTACTAAAAGTAAGACAAAGATGGCTACGAAAACATTCCCATCTATGACAAAGTTCGCTCGTTTTTATTTCTTATTTGAGTGTTTGAGAGGACGGGGATGCTTCTTGTAATTTAGTAGTGCTTCTTTAGGTTGGATTCTCCTTCTTTCCATCTTAGTGTAATCATTACAATTATCATTAATAATTTATTAAACTACGTAGTTCTCAAAAAAGAAAAGTAGTGGTAGTAACAGAGAAGTGTTAAGGCACAATTGAATTTTAATCCTTATTCAGTGTGATTAAAATATCGAACTGTAGAAACATATATAGACACTAAATAGAGACCAATTAGTTTGGATTGTAATTATCCTTAGACTAAATTTGAGTACAACTAAAATATCACCGAAATAAAATAATATTGATTACACACTAGCTGAGCTGGGTGTAAATCGAAGATGCTGATAATGTTGATGAAATGGTGGTATACATCCTGCATCACTATCACTCTCACATCACTCTAAACATTAATGCGTTGCTTTTTAGGCCATAAAACCAAATTTGCCTAACATACTGTGTTGGGAACCCTTCCCTAGGGAGAAGGACGAATCGACTGACACAATGTTCTGACAAACTCACTCGGAAGGTGAGCTCGCCAGAACACTGTTAAGCCTCTTTCACAATGCCGTACATAACACCCTTAGAGTAATTATAAGAGAATGCAGAAATAACTAAAACAAATAATTACAACAGAAATTGCAGCAAACAAAAGTTGGTTATGTACAGTTTTCTAAATGTAGCAGTAGTAGAAATGCATAAGTCAAAATAGTTACGATGTTTTCTTCACCCCTATACATCATACTAACTCTCAAAATAGTGAACAACGTAGAAAAACCTACCAAGATAAACGAGGACGCAACACTACGCTATGACCACCTTTTTGCCTTTATCTACAGTGAAAGAACTTGAAATGTTAAAGTAGTGAGCTAAATTTATCCACAATGGCTTAGTGAGTAATGTAGTCTAATCTATAACTTAAAACAGAAATTCCATAAAACAATGTTATGTATGCATGAACAATAATAATATGTGAGTGAATGCAACAGTAAATCCACAATGCAGTCTTACACCCTTCATTTTAAAGCCAGCTTTAATGATGAAAACACATGTTGAGGCTCTCATTAGCCTTCAAGGCAATAAGAAATCTAGTCGAGCGAGTTGCCAAACAGTTAGGCATATTCTCATACAACATCCTAAGGATCTGCCAGCACATACCTCATGTATGGCGCCCTCATATCCTCATTAAGTGGGCCAATTGAAAACTCTCACATAACATACCTCCAGGTATGACGAGTCGACGACATCCGATACTCAATGCTCAACCACGCCTAATACCTTAACCCGTGCCTTAGACCTCGAGATTTGGTGCACTTTTTTATTTAAAAACCCATTTAAAAATTGTAAATGCATTTCAATATGTAATAACATTCCATTTATGAATAAAAATAACAAGTTTAAGTGATAAATTAGAAAACACTACTTACAAAGATGCTTAGCTCTCGGTGCTCTTCTAGTGATTGGTTACGTTCTGCTAATGTTTGATCCTGCGTAATTAACGTGGTTTCTTAATATCTACATGAATCTTGACTCAAATCTAACTTTATGGTCCTTGGTTAATCAAATGATTGACTCGGTCAATTGTGGTATATCTATTGATTTGGTCAATTTCAGTCAATACAGTCAATTCTAATCAAGCCTAACATTTGTTGAACTACAAGGTCAAATGTGGTTAACAAGGTCAAATGGTGCAATTAAAGCCTTAATATTGACCTAAATACCAAAACCTTATACGCACATCTCTCACTTTTGGTATACAATAACCAACCTTTTCATAATTTTGTGATTCAGTACAGGAAATAGGAAAAATTTAATTATTCCTTATGTTACACATTTTTTTTCCAGGTGAAGTATTTTCTAATGTTATAAAACATTATATATATAACATTATTTATTATTTAACATTATATAACCTTATATATATTTTTATATATTAATCTTGAAATCGCGTAAATACAAATTTAATACATCAATTATCTCCAAAAATCTTAATTTTAGTGTCCTTGAGTCTAGAATTTCATTCTTGACATCTCAGTATTTGTCAATTAAAATTTTATTGTCAATATATATACCCCCTATGTGTTAGCTTCCAAATACCATATAAATTCTCAGGGCCAATATAGGTACAAATAAACTATATATCTATATTTTACTTGTTGATATGAATACAATGAAATACATGTTGTGTAGTTCTACTCTTTGTGAAAATACACCCTAGTTTTGGGTTACACAATAAAGTAACACTTTTATTGAAAACTACACTAGAAAAATTTGAATGCATAACTTTTATAGCTATTTTGTATTAAAAAGAGGTAAGATTAACTCACCCAAAGTGATGAATTTTCACAATGAAGGTAGCTTTTCTTTCTCTCTCTCTCTCTCTCTCTCTCTCTCTCTCTCTCTCTCTCTCTTTTTTTTTCCTTTTCTTTCTCTTTTCTTCTTCCCATTTCGTTTCTTCTCTTTGGTTTTCTTTTCCTTCTCTCTCTCTTTTTTTTCCTCCCATTGTTGATGAAATGAGGTTGAGAGAATGAGAGGTGAATGAGAGTCTCCCCATATATATAGGCTTTAATTAGGGGTGGGCCCCATGTAATTACTAAATACATTTATGTATAACTTGTGATATAAATATCTCCTTCTTCTTCTTATCTCCACCTCATACATTATCCTCTCTTTACCTTTTTTTTTTAATTTCTTTTCCACAATATCTCATCATCCACTATTAATTGTTATGATAAACATTTTCATTTCATTTCATTTCTTTTTTTTTTCCCAACATCTAATAAGCTCCCCATTTTGATATTTATTATTATCATTATTATTTATTTATTTTATTAACTAATGCATTTATATTTATTTCAATTTAAAACAACTCATTAATTTATACATATGCCGTAAAATTATGTATTTTCATTTATAATTCATCAATTCACACCTGAAAGTATATGTCCAACCTGTTGAGTCAATGTTCAAAAATACGGGTCGCTACATACTGTTGGTCTATTTATAAATGAATTGTGCATGAATATGTCATTTGTTTTTACAAGGTATAAATGCACGAGCTATGTATTGTTTTTCTTTTTGCTTGCTCAGTTATTCTTTCTATATTCTAATTGCACCACCTAATCTTAGGTCTTTCTTTTATGATTCTATGAGGGTTATGGCATTTCTGGAAAGCATTTTATTTGAGCTTTTCTTGCTACATGTATTATAGAAGTATTTCAGCATCATGATGTCTGATTCTAATTGTGGCAGATCTCATCAGCAATATGCTTTTTACGAGGAAAGGCATATGAAGCCTTGGAAAACCGTGCCCAAGCCCGTCAATGGTGAGACATTGCTTTGACCCATCTAGCTTCTCTACTAATTTGGCAGGTGTTAGCATAATTGTAGATTTTGAACTGAATTTGTGATCTTGTTGAGGAGTTGATTATTTCTTTTCTATCTTAACTTGACCTTGTTTGTTATTTATATAATCTCTTCTGGATGTGAACTTGACCTTGTTCTTTGTTTATAATTTCCTGTAGATGCGAATTTGACCTTGTTCTTTACTTATTAATGTATTATATTCCATGCTTATTATCTTATAAAAAGCAGAGACACATAATGGTTGTGCATTTGTGACATTTGATTCTATTAAATGGAATAACATGGAGGCAAATAGTATTGATATGTATATTGGTAAATCTGGATATGGGATAAATGAGGTGGACTTTTGGAGAGAAGACAACTATACTGGGACGTAGTGTTTCAATTGTTTTAGCATTGCAAACTTTCATTGAGAAGCCGATGCATGCAATGGAAATGAAATATGGCAGACATAGGTTTATAAGTGAATCTTTTTGAGCAGAAACAGAAAAAAAAATTGATATTTTAATTTATTGTTTTTTTTTTAATCTATTTAAAGCAGTGTACACAAAGGGACCCATAAAAACCAATAAAGACACCAAAATAAGCTAGCCGTCTTGCAAAATCAACACCAACCAAGAACACTAACTGCAAAACAATCATTAAGACCAAATAAATTTTTATACTTCCAAACAAAAAAATTATTTTCAAGAGATACAGAGGGAACAAGTAACAAAATAAATGCACACCATGTGTGACGTAAGAAAAGACCAGCCTGTATTTGCTAGCCCTTTGTTGCACTTATGAGTTGCAGAGGACATATAAAATAAAGATGTCATCACCTGATTCTGCTGCATTTTACATAAGCATCAGCAATGCTAAACCGATGCTTATGAAAGGAAAACTCTTGTAAAGCATATCCAGATTTTTCTCCTCGGTTTATATATTTGGGTTGCTTGGCGAAGCTAGTATCATGTTTGTATGATTATCTTCTGAGGTCTAAGTGTAAAGTTGATTTTGGCTGAAAGAATTCATTCACTTCACATTGATGTTTTTGATGGTTTAAGGTACAAAGCTGCTATCAAGGCCGATCCTCTATGTTACGAGGTATGTGTGTGTGTTTATTTTAATTTTAATTTTAAAGTTCCAGATAAGTAGGTCGTTGGGTTTATGCTTGTTTATTTTCCAGTAATTTTGAATTTTTTGTTAGAAGCTGCACTATCCGTGCAAAATACCAAATATAATAATATTCTGCAAGCATTAAACACTGAGCATACTGTTCTTTATGATTTTGGGCTATGGAATTAGAGAATAATAATTAAATTGGCAGGGAGGCATGCAAGGCTGGATTTTCTTTGAAATTGGGTGAAACTGTCGAACTTTCTATTATTGATTGTTCAACTGATGATAAAAGCTATTATTCTGCTTACTTATGGTACATCATGATACTAAATTTTAGGACCTCCTTGCTTCATTGATGCTTCATTCAACTTTGCATGAAGTCAAATTTCATGTTAATCTTATTCTTTGGACATTTTATTCATGATCTTGTTCTCAATCATATGTTTCAGGCCTTGGAATGCCTCATTGACAACCATATGCTTACCTGTGAGGAAGGTATAACATGAGTTTGCAGAACTAACACTTTTCATTATTGTGCTGTTGTCATTCATTAGTCACTGTATAGGTAGAAGCTGAAGGATTTCCTTTCTTTTTGTAATCTATGCTTCAGTCAGTTCTGAATTGTGGCCCAAATGCATCTCTCTCGTGATAGAAAGATGCTGTTATCTCTGTGTTGTTTGGGCATCTTAAGGTCTTCGGGGCAATCAAGTTAGAGCAAGATGCTATGGTGTTCTATTTATTTTGGCACAATATTCTTCAGCAGCATGAATATATATGCGTATGAAATTAAGTATACTTCTTCCTCTTATTTGTACCAAAGTCTAAAGGTGCAAGTAGGTCAGATCACATACCTACTGCTTGTTTTGATGTGGATATGTTGTAATGGAAGGAGTCTCATATCTCAAATCATTTTCAAGTATCACATTGATATTACTTTGGTGCCTTGGTAGAAAATTACCTAGTGAATTAATATGTTTCTTTGGTTCATACGGATCTGTCCTCTATTTAACAAGTGATCTCTACTCAACATATTTTGTTGCATATTTCAGAAAGGAGTCTCATATCATCTCTGCGATTTACCCCTGATGACGGATGGCTATCTTCGTTTTATTCTTGTTTGATAAAGAAGGTGAATACTTTGGCAATCAGTATATTTGTGAGATTTGAGAATGCCGACCATGTCTTGCACATGCATTCTTGAGCTTGCATCCTTGAGGTTGTCCATTTTTCCTTTATGTTCTATCATTATAGTTATTGAGCAGTTTGTTTCTTTATTGCTATCCAGTATGACAAAGAAAATGTTGTAGAAGCAAAGTTTAGAGATCTGGAAGAAGAAAATTGTGAACTGAGCACTTCAGGTCAATCGGTAACATGCTCCCTTAAAAACAACACTGATCTGTTAGCTTGCAAAGCTGAATACTATCATCAATGTGGTGAATATCAAAAATGCTTTGAACTGACTTCCGTGTGAGTTTAAGATGATTTGGAACACATAGCAATTATATTAAGTTATTGATCATGCATGGCCTGATTGCTTACGGCTATTTGCGTCATGTTTGTTTCAGATTACTAGAAAGAGATCCTTTTCATTTAAAATGCACTTTGGTACACTTAGCAGCTGCTATGGAGCTTGGTCATTCAAATGAGCTCTATCTTATGGCATGTAACTTGGTGAAGGATTATCCTCAAAAGTGAGCATTATCTTTATTCAATTTTGCAGGTTATTTAAGTATGCCTTTTTGCTTGAGAACTTGCAGGCCTTCTCTCTCTTTTTCTCTCAATTTCGTAATATGTAGTTGAATTCACTTGATTAGTAGGTTGTAGGTTAAGCTCTGATGACTTGCGACTTGTGAATTGGTTATTCAGTTGTCCTTAGAAAAGAAAAAAAGAAAAACTTGAGGAAAAAAGTTCTGCGCATCAATTTTCTTGGAGAATGGTGCATATCTTAATATCTTAAGCAAGTAGGTATTTAATGTTTAAACTTTTGAACATTTCTTTAGCATCATCGAGGTAGTGGTTTTTTGAACATATCTCAATATCTTAAGCAAGACAATGATGACGACTTGAATCTTGTTGTTAACCACATAACCTTCTGTGTGGCAAGGGACCAGAACTGACTTTAAGGTTGCCTTTGGTCATTATGTTAACTGGGATAAGATTATATTTCTTCGTTGGAAAAAATATTGCTTTCATGCTTTGCGCGTGATGTCAACAATCTTATGATGCAATCAAAAGGTTTGTTATCCTTGTAGGAAATTCATTAGCCATCTTTTGATTTATTATGGCTCTACTTGTAACTTGTTTTACCTTTGGATGCAACTAAGGTTTTATAAGCGGAACCCAAATTTCTTTGGGATTAATCTGGACAGGAAAGTGAGTGCTACTTAGTGATAACTCATGAATCTAAGGAAGAAAGTACCCCTGGTATTAGTAATATTGGAACACCATGAGGTCTCTTGAAGTAAGCATTTGCAGAAATATTAGGCATCATGGAAGAAACTGGTCAGTAGTTTCCTTCCAAGTGTTTATATAGTGCTTTGAGTGGGTTAGTCAGAGATAGCTGAACCAGCTAGCTGGGGCATTCTTTAGATTTGGCAACAAAATTTAATGGTGATATTAAATCTAAGGGAAGAGAAATAGGTTCTTTCTAGGAAAGCATTATTTTGAAACTTCTGGATTCTAATGAGCGTCCTTCGTGATTGTTACCTCTCCCATATAGTTTTTTCTTGAGATAAATATGGCAATGGATCTTACATGTTTTTTTTGATGTCAGGAATGGCTCTTTAGAAACTGTAGTTCATCTGCTGAAAAGAATAAACATCTAATCTATTTCTCTTCTATACAACATTAATTACAAGTAGACCAATTTAAAGTTTTATTTCCCAGTCATTTTATAATGGTCTCCAGCTGTTTGCTTCCTTATGCTAGTCTTTAAGTATTTCTTTGTTTTTGCTTTCACAATCCAGAATTCCCTCTTTTGTTGCTTTCTTGCTTAAGGTTGTTAAAATAAGGAGGCAATGTGACCTTGATAAGGGTCTCTTGAGAATTGGATTATAAATCAAAAGGTTCTAGAAACGTTCTTCAAACAATGAAAGTCATTTTTATAAATATTATACATATCACAGAAAAATATAAACAACATATCTACGAAAAATTAAATATTCTAAATTATAATAATTTAATATAAGTAGCAGATCATTAATTTACATTGTGGAAAGATTAGTTTTTGCATTGAAATAATCAGTTATTTAAGTCAATTGTACTAAAACTGACTGGAGTATATCAAAGTTCAATGTATGACAATGTATGAAATCGCAACTAGTCTTTAAATCTCGCATTATCTGTTATAACCAAATCCATTATCTGTTATAACCAAATCTTAATTATTAGATTTATAGCAAAGAAGCAAAATTATTTAAAAAAGACGAAAAGAAATTGAAGGAGGGAGGGAGGGAGCAAATGTACTGAAGTGAATTAGGCTTCTAACAAGTTCCGCTTTCTGTAACTTCTGATCTTCGACTCTATTTAAAGAAGTAAGCAATTCTAACAAAAATCGAAGTGTAAAAATTTAATCATTTGGTCATTCATATCAGTTACACATTGTTGTTCAGCGAATGTCGAGGTTTAAGTTCCTATAATATTCTACTATTTAGGTCAAGTTCCTGAATAATTTTCCTTCCAAGAATATTTTAATTAGGATTTGGTTGATGAAGAGTTTAGGGGTTATAATATTATAGGATTGTACTGATGTGATTGGGGTTCTAACAAGTTCCACTTTCGGTAACTTTTTGATCTTCGACTCTATTTAAAGAAGTAAGTAATTCCAACAAAAATCAAAGTGTAAAAATTCAATCATTTGGTCATTCATATCAGTTACACATTGTTGTTTCTTCTTTTTCCATGTTTAACTAATAGAGGTCCTAGTTTGATGTAGGCATTTAGAGAACTTTGCCTGCAAGGCTATATAGTCCCTGTGATGGCACTTTATTCGACTTCTACTTGTTTGGCATATTTGGTTGCAGAGGAAATGAACCGTTGAATTGGATGGGTGATTTTCATGACATGACAATAAAATAGGTATACCATTATCACACGCCTAGCTACACAACAATATATCAATTTCTTGTCATCCATTGGGGGATCATTGTGCATAAAATATGTGATGGTAATAACCTTTTTTCCCTCCATGTGTTGTACTATTTGTTGAAACAATTTTTTGCTGGCAGTAACTGGTATAATTTGTCCTTAGATATGAAAGTTTGAGAAATATATTTTAGTGAAAAATATTATTTTGTAGAGCTAAATAATCTATATTTTTATGTGTTTATAGGCTTACAGCCTAGGCAGGATGTCATCAATCTAATTAAGCCAAGATATAACATTTGCACTCATGAAAAAGTTTAAGTTTGGGCTTGTGCGGAAGGTAAAATATGTTCCTTGAAACTTAAACATGAATGTTAGTCGAGGTGAGTGCTAGGCAAGATTTGTTTAGCCAACTCATAAAGTTAGGATTATACTTTACATTGTTGTTTTTGTTCATAACTTGTTATTGAACTTAATTTGATAATTTTTCCTGCAATTTTTTAAGGCAACTGTATCAGCATAAATGCAAGGGTGTGTATGATTAGTGGCATGTTTAAAGTCTTTGTGCCAATTAGTTACATGTTCTTCTACATGCTACTCTAACAACGTACTCTTGATCCTAGAAAGCAAAAGTTAGTTAAGTGCTTAATTTTAAAAAAATGATGCTAAACAACAATGGTTTATTTTCTTAATGGTTCATAGCTGAAGGCTGTTGTGGAACTGTTCCAAAGGACATGGATTTAAGGATTTTTCTTTCCTTTATCTTTTTATGTGAAGTACATAACAATGGCTTAAGTGCTTTTTCTTGAAACAATTTTGATTTGTAAAACATTATTTGAAATGTATCTAGATGGTTTCTTAACCTTTAATTTTTGTTTTTTTATCTGTTATGGCTTAATTCACTGACCAACATTTTCAATGTTCAGAGCATTGTCTTGGTTTGCAGTTGGTTGCTACTACTACTGTATCAAGAAGTATGACCAATCAAGACGTTACTTCAGGTCATAGTCACCTCAGTCTAAATAATACTTTCTAATCATTGTAGCATTTTACCTTTTTCTTTTAAAAGTTTATCCACATATATTCATAAAATCTTTTCTATTGTCTTTGCACTTTATTTATATAGTTAGTGTAGGTAAATTTGCAAGTCATTTAACTTTTAACTTTTATATAGTTAGAATTGGTAACTTTATTTTTACGACAACGAAAGGTAGATTTGGTATTATTTTCTTTTGATGCACCATATGACTATCAGTGTGAATCGTTGAATGGGATCGGTTCTGGTTGCTCTATAAATGAGTATCCACAAAGGTTTATCAGTTTGATCCTTCATGGGATTTTGGAGGAATTCAATCTTCATCACATAATGTTTTAGCAGTTTGCTCTATAAATTGAGATCATTGAATTACAAATTGAATGTAAAAAAAGTTTTTTTTTTTTTTTTTAACAGAATTTCCTTAAAGTCCTCGTTGAGCTTCTCTGATTTATTTAGTTATGCTATCAAATGCAAAAGGCGTCGTACAAAGAAAATCTAAGTTTGGTAAACACTCGAATTAATTCATGAAATTAAAAAATAATTCTGTTCATTGAAAAGACCTTTTTAGAAGATCATTGGGCATTGTTTTGTAAGTTACAAAATTAGTTCTGCATTAGTGTAAGAAGAATAATATGTGAGAATAAAGTATTGTTGATCAACTGTGATACCTAATATATTTAAAAAATATGGTTGGTTTTATAAGACATCATTTCACCACTAAAATAAAAGTTATAAAATACTTCATTCTGCAAATAGTATGTGTCAAGTGTTATTAAAAGATTATAACTACTGAAAAAATTATGCAATATATTGCTATATATTTTACGTGTCTAATCATTCATGGTGATTGTTTTAGCATATCTTTATGTGTGTGTGTTTGTGTATATATATATATATCCTAACATTTTTGTAAAGTTTTTTTTTTTTTAATTTTCTTTAGCATGATGAATTTAACTGAATATCTCGTGAGTGTCCTACTCCCATATGTTTTTGTATTTAGAATTGCTTCTTGTGATTCTGTATTTAGGTTTTCTATTGGTTTTTTGATTGAAATGTGTCATTTTCCTTCCTTAACTGCATTGTTCTTCCTAGTGTAAGGATTTGGTGGACCACATTATTTATCAATAGTTTTTATTCTTTAGCAAGGCAACAAGTCTGGATGGAACATTTCCACCTGCTTGGATAGGCCATGGGAATGCTTTTGCTGCTCAAGAAGAGGGTGACCAAGCAATGTCTTCTTTTCGAACTGCAGCTCGTTTATTTCCTGGGTAATTTTTTTTTTTGCACGAGTTCTTCTGTTTCAAAGTAAACTAAACACTTCTTTTTTGTCTCTCTTGTTACTAGCAAAGCAATTCAAAAGAAAATAGTTAGATTAACTTACTGATTATTAGTTGGATAGATGGTGGTATATCGCATTCTGATTTCATCTTCGGAGATTCTTTGTCCCAAATTACTTCTATTAATGAAATTCTGCTTCATTTGCTTTGTATCTGTATTATCAATTTTCTAACTGATTCTGACGTCTTAGAAGATTCTTTTTAGTATATCCCTCAAAATGTTTTGGCATAAAAACTTTTTAAGTGCTTCTGATGTCTTAGAAGTTTTTTTTGGTATATCCCTCAAAATGTTTTGACATAGGCTTTGATAAGGCCTTTTTAAGCTTCTTAGATTTGTGAGACATTGTTCTAGAAACTTGATTATGTTTCAAATTAATTATGTAATTTTGGGTGTTTTGCTAAGGAATGCTTATTAAGGATGAACAATGATTTAGGGATTTTTATGGAGTTCCTTTGGTTGTTGTAAGGTAGTTATGGTTCAAACAGGATATTATGCCTGTAGAGATGAAAGATTGAGTGCCATTTCATATTAAGAATTTTATCAGTCATTTCTATGTGCTTAAGGTTTTTTTTTTCCAAAATATCTAAGTCTCTGGTGGAGTGAGAGCATAGTTAAAATGAAGGGAATGCAGGTTATAAATTTATGTTTTGGTGAAGTTCATTTCCAATAGCAGGAATCAGCGAATTGATAAATTTGTTGAGCATAGTCAAGAGACAGGTGTCCATTTACCTCTAACATGGAACTTTCATCTTTCCCGAGCCTTCACCATTAAAGAAATAGAAGTGACCCACTTCTAGGTGTGTTTGAAAATGTCTAACTGACAACTTGTCCAGACTCTTTTATGTGGAACCTAGAACCTAATGGGGAGTATTCTTGCAAGTGTCCTAGAAACCTTTCATCCAACACTATAACCACAACTTTTCCCCTAGGCCCTTTTATTTGGAAATCTAAATTGCCATAAAGTTATAGTTTTGGCTGGCTCATCGCACATAGAAGTCTTAATCCAATTGATCTTCTTCAAAAGAAGTTGATGAACTTTTGGTTGTCTCTTCATTGTTGTGTGCTTTATTATCAAGATGCAGAATCCTTGCTGTCATTAGCTACAATAGGTTCTAGTAAACTTAAGGCCTTGGTGTCAATTGCCTCAATGGTGACGATGCAGAATCTTTAGGAGTAGAATGGAACAATTTTTGATGATGGAGTTCATGATAAAAATAGGTTGTGGGAAAGCATTACTTACAACAAGTTCTTGGATTTTTATATCAATTTTTGAGGTATTTTTCTTTAGGAGGTTGAGAGAGAGAGGAGGGAGGGAGGGAGGGAGGGAGGAGAAGAGGAGAGAAGAGGAGAAAGAGGGGGTATTTGCAAAAAGGGAGAAGAAGAGGAGAAAGAGAAAAAGGAAAGGAGAAGAACCAAAAAAAAAAAAAAAAAGGAAGGGGCTAGTTGCAGGAGAAGAAGAAGAAGAAGAAGAAGAAGAAGAAAGTTGCAGTAAGGGAGTAGAAAAAGAGGGAGGGAGGGAGGGAGGAGAAGAGGAGAGAAGAGGAGAAAGAGAAAAAGGAAAGGAGAAGAAACAAAAAAAAAAAAGGAAGGGGCTAGTTGCAGGAGAAGAAGAAGAAGAAGAAGGGAGTTGCAGTAAGGGAGTAGAAAAAAAAAGAACAAAAAAAAAGAGAAAAGACAAAAGAAGATGGATTTTGGCCTTTGGGGTTGGTCATGCTAGGCTTGGCTTTTTTAGTTAAAACCTGTGACATGACCCAATTTGGTTGAGTTTTTAAAAATTTCACCCGATCAACTTCCCCTTCATGTTAAACCTGAACTGAGCAAATGTGGTGGGGTTTGGTTAGGTCTTCTACACCCATACTCTGCATAACAAATTGTGTGCTAAAAGTATATATAATTGAACCTTTTTTCTTTTCTTTTCTTTTTTTTTTTTTTTTAAATTTTTTTAAAATTCTTTTAAAGGATATTGGGTAAATCTCCTAAAAGGTGACTTGAGTAACTAAGAACCTTTTAAGTGTGAATTATAAAGTCTACTCCTCTTTGTTCAAATTCGCATACATTAATTGATATGAAAAAAAAAAACATACAGTAATACAAAAGCTTCTTGTAGCAAGTGGGGCTTGCAAGTTGATAGGTGGGCAATGGGGCTTGTGCAATTTGTTATATTAGAATATACAAAAATCTAAAAACAAAGTGATAACAATTATTAGGTCGAATGGAAGTTGTTCCATAGGATATGCCTATATCACTAAATATTGAACATGCTGATGAAGATTTGATGCAGTTTGGTCTAATACTACATACTCATTAAGCCTCAAGAAGTAATTTAACATGAGGTTATAGCGAAGATGAGTGTCTAGGGAAGAAGAGGACATAACATATACAAGAGCTGGAAGGAGATTCTTTTCAATGGAGGGAAAGGAGAAATGAGAGCAAGGAAGGTGGGACGAGTAGAATCGACAGATGAATTTAATTGAGAATGGTCCAATCGGGGCAAAGGGATTAAGGGAGGAAGGAAACGACCAAAATACCCCTATCAAAAGCAGAGAATAAAAAATAGCACTCTTAAATAGAGGAAGATTGCCTGACAAGGGAAGGAACTTGTACAAAGGGTCCATTAAGGTACAACATATACACAACACAAAAGAGAAAGATCTCGAAAGAGGAACAAATACACACCAAATTGAGAGATATGGTCGTGGCGGGAAGAAGGAAGGAACTCGTCATCAACTCGATCCGCCATAGTGAAAAGATAGAACAATGGGCCATATGCGTTCAACACGAGGTTTCAATGGTTTAATGTTTGCATGTCAAGGGACAAGATGGAGATTCTCATAGAGGAGGTAAGAAGACCAAGGATTTTCGAAATGGTGTTCAACCTGTGGGATGCCCAGTGGCTAATGCATACAACTAGTAAGGTAATCTTGACACCAAAAAATGGATCCTTTAGGCTAAAGAGAAGGGGATGGGGCCATTCACTTCTTTTGGAAACCTTTCCCAATAGAAGAGGGTCCTTCATTAGATTCATAAAAATACAAAATGGAATGCAATCAATACCATTCATGTTGGACGATGAACCTAGCAGTGGATGGTGTAAGCTGCATGACATCTTAAGCAATGATTTGTGCGGAGAAGTCGAACCTAGTGACCAACAATAGCTGGATTGGAATTGAAGGTCTCTCGATGGGGACATGAAAACTGGTATTACTAGTTAAGATTGCAAATATATGTAGAGGAATGCAAGACATTGACATGGCAACGCTCAAAAGCTATTGATGGAAATGGCAATAATATAAGTAGCATGATTCATATGGCCAATGGAGAAGGATCATATTCAAATAATAGAGAGTCCTTATTCAAATGTTAAACTCACAAAAAAACTTTTCATAAGTTGGAGCATTCTATCCAACATGAATCTTTATGCTTATATAAATAATTCAAATATGACAATCATAAATATATCCAAAATATATTAAATATTTCAAGATCCACAATATTCCCTCATCTTCCAGATGCACACATGCTGGAAAATCTCGCTGCATCTCATGGAATATGTTAATTATGATAAAATGTTCCACATGTCATAAATAAGCTTGCTACATTGCATAAGATATGCCAACTATGCTAATATGTTCCTCATGTTGTAAATGAACTTATTATATTGCACAAGATGTGCCAACTATGCCAAATATATTTTTTGTATGTTGGATATGCAAGGATTATATGCTCATATTTTAAATATGCTTGATGTGCTATTGATGCTAAATCCTAGGTGGCTTAGATATGTGCTACAAAGCACAAAACATGCCAACTTATTTTCCACATCACTGAGATGTCCACATCTGCATCCATGTGGCACTATGATCCTAAAACATGAAGCTTCTAATTTCATCAAAGTTTTTAAGTCATGGCCAATTTGCCAACAGATTTCTTATAATATGTATTGACAATTTTTTTGGATTTTCGCTTGATCTCAAAACTTGGGAAAGGTGGGATGGTCAGATTAGGGTGGTAGTCACTGAATCTCTCTCTCTCTCTCTCTCTCTCTCTCTCTCTCTCTCTCTCTCTCTTTTCTCCTCTCTCCATAATCTCCCATATGGTTTACATTCTTTTTCCTCCTCACTCCATAATCTCCCTGTATGGAAAAACCTAAGTTTTAATCTTTCCTCTAGATTTAAACTCTTGAGTATTTATTTTAATTGGCATGGGACCATTCCCCCACCCTCATAGGAAAAACCTCATGAAAAAAAAAATTGTCCCGAAATTCTTGAGTTTGCAGCCTCATCTCCCTGTATTTTTCATTTGGTCAGCTGCCTAACCACTTTATCACAAGTCAGAGTAATTTCTTTGAAAAATCTGGTCCTAGGGCTTGAACTTAATTCACAACCTATTGGAAATAATATTATGTGTCATGTCACCAAGCTAGGTTCATGTTAACTTGCTGCAGTTGTATTGGTCTAAGATTATGATCACATGGCTTTCAGTTCTTTATTGTTTTTAATAATGTTGAAGTGCTATATTTCAGTGATTTATATTTTATCAACCATTACATATTGTTCTATTCCAGGTGCCATTTACCAACTTTGTACATTGGGATGGAATACATGCGAACACACAGCTTCAAGCTTGCGGAGCAGGTGATGTTTATGGCTTAAGTTATAGCATTTTATTATGTGAACACAAGTATATACACATAAGTGGGCTCAGTTTGTGGGCATGTATGTTTGGCTGATGATGGATGGAACATCCAATCTAAGTGAGGCTACAATAGTACTAGTTGTGACTAGCAGTGTTTTAGATGTGTCAATGGTGCAGTGCCGGTAGAAAGAGATGATAGAGTTCCATAATTATTGAACTGTGTAAATATTGGAGATATTGAAGGGTGTGCATTTTTGCTCACTTATTGCATGAAGTCCATCGTGACGCTTAGGTAAAGCTTTGTGAAGGAGATAGTTGTTTGTTCTCTTCTTTTGCATGTGCGAAATCAATAATTGTTTAGAATGTTATCAAAGTGAATATCTCCAATAGTTTCTTTGTCCTAATCTTTATTTTTATTTTTATTTTTATTTTTTTTCTGGTTTTTGTTTTTTGAAGAAACAAGGATGATTTATTAATAATTATGAATGCAAAACCTTACAACAGCCAATAAAGCGTTAGCGAAGGGATGACCCATATATTCTGAACAAAGATCCCAGCACTAAACATAACTTCTATAGATTGTACATGCACCCTACCCGATCAAGAAACCAATCCAAAACGGATAGATCAATGATGATGTTGGCTGCAAAAATGCAAGATCTTGCTTGCAGTCTAATATTCTCCCACACCTTGTGGGTTTCGGACTTGTTGTCATAAGATAATCTATTATTCCTTTCTAATCGCGCTTGCCATAAGATAGTAAAGGTGGCCATGTACTTCTTGAAAATGAAGCATTGGCAAGGAAGGGCTTTATCCTTGTCTTTCATTATATTGTACCCTATTGTTTATTGCTAATGTTTGGAGTTAATAAAACTTGTTTCTGTGTGAACATCCATCAAGCTTTTGTGCTTGATTGCATTGAAGTTCACAACGAATCAATCGTTACTATGTCTTTGATTTCATTGACTTGCAATATTGCTGGGTATAGAAAATGGTGGGTAATTGTGCAAAAGTTTTACATGTAATTTTTTTTTCTTTTAAAAACATGTCATAAGTCAACTGCTTAATTGGGATTGTGTCTTCAGTTTTTCATGCAGGCTAAAGCAATATGCCCTTCTGATCCACTTGTATACAACGAGCTAGGAGTTGTTGCATATCATATGAAGGAGTAAGAGAATTCTTTTCTCAAGGAATATGTTGATCTCGTCTCTATACATTGTGCAGTACTAATTTCCTCTTATTTTTGGCTCTTTCTTCTGATTATGAATTCACCTCTCTTATGGCATTTTATCTGTTTAGAAGCATCAGCATCCTGTAAGTAGATGTGTTCAGTGTTAAGAAGTCATGTATTTGTGGACAAATCACATGGCTCAGACATGTTTTTGGCTAAGTTGCTTCTCACTCTTCTGTGACATTTATACCTTTAGTTTCTGCCTTCTGCTATTTCATAACTCAAAATAGGGTTTTCACTTGCAGTCATCTTAATATTTATCTCTCACTTCTAACCATTTTATAATGCTATCAAAATAGGCTTTTAGATTTGATTTTTTTATTTTTAGTTCATTTTTGATTTTGGTTTTTTGTTGTTAGCTTCTAGAATGGTTAAACTACCTTAGACAATTCAAGTAAATGCTGCCAGATTGCTGCACTTCCTGTGATTCTGTTCCAAAGCAGTATTGTCTGAACCTAATTCTGCCATGATCCTTAATTAATGTCAAGAACACATGCCAAGGTTCTGTAAAGGGCATTTTCCATTTACTGTACATAACATCATTTGTCATAGTGAACATTGGCAATTTGTTATTATTATATTTTCTGTTCAACTGTTGATATTTAAGCATCAATGACCTTATATTACATTTTCCTGAAACAAATTTAGGTATAAAAAAGCTGTCTGGTGGTTTGAGAAGACTTTGGCTCACGTTCCATCTTCTTTAAGTGAAATGTGGGAACCAACTGTGGTGAACCTTGCACATGCATTTAGAAAGCTTAGGTAAGTTAATCCATTCCAGTGATACAAATTTATTTGTTTCCACTTTCCACTCTGCTGTGTGCATGTTTTGGATGGGGATATCTAATCTACATGATCTTGTTAGTAAGCTTGCACCCATAACTGGTTTTCAGGAAGTATCAAGAAGCAATATCATATTATGAGAAAGCTCTTGCTTTATCAAGTAGAACTATGAGCACTTATGCTGGTCTAGCATACACTTATCATTTGCAGGTATCTTCTTAATTTTTCCAAGTTTCTTTCTGATTGATGTAGGATTTGTTTGAATCTTCTTTGTTTAAACGTGGTTAGTTAATGTGTTTCTGAGTCTGACAGGTTTGAATTCATAATAATTATTGGAGCTAATCATATTTCTAGTTCAGAGGCATCCAAGGAGATATGATTGTTTTGATGTTGACACTTTGGTTTACACCTTAATGGACAAAATCACATAACATATCTCTCTAGGCTTTGTAGTTTTGTATTAAATATATGGTCAATTGGTGACAATAAGTAGACATGGAATTTGACTTGCACTTTTATATCATTGATAAAACTTTACTTACTGCTAATGCTCCCAGGCTTGTGAAAAGTTATGGAGAACTTGAATTTGCTTGTGTATGACGATCTTAATTGCATCAAGATTCTGTGAGAGTCATGTATGCTGAATTTGAATGTTAAACA
>JAJIYU010004612.1:0-23984 GCA_030144865.1 Tinospora cordifolia
AAAGATATATTCTTTAAATCACTCATAGACATGAGATATTGAAAAATGGAATGTCAAGTGTGTGTCACTTGTAAAGTAGCACGGACCCAACCCACATATTGGTTAAGTCCATTGTCAAAAAGAACGGTGGTTAGGTCCAACACTCAAATCAAAGAAACATGGGGGTTGGGGTGTTACATGCATGTTAAACCATTAGGCTGAAAACGATTCGAACCATTGAGGCAGAACTAGTACGCAAGGAGCAAAAATAACCGGTGGAAGTGATTACCTTGCTCCCTAATCTTATTTGAGTTTAAATATTGTTATTTGCACAACAAACTAACATTAGTATAGGTGATTTATTGCATTTTAGAGGAAATAAAAGGAAAATTAGGTGAAATTTTGCATAATTAGTAGCATGAGCATGTAGTTTAGGGACTTGCATTGTTTCATTGCGTTATAAGCTTTGTTTTGAAGATTTGAAGCTCTCTTATGAGAAAATGATGTCTGGAGAAGGAAATCTAGTGTGTTGCAGGTTCAGGTTGAAGCCAAAGGAGAAACTGTATCACATGAAAGCAAAAAGAAGATGAAATCATGAAGAAAATATCAAGTGACCGCAGTCAGATAATTGAAGATCGAGGTAGCCGAAAAGAAACAGCACGTTGTTAAAGCTCACTGGTAACCACGGTTGGTGGTTTAGTGACCGCGGTAACCAGAATGTGATTCGAATGAAGAACAGGCTGACAATGGTAGACAGAGCGAGGAAATCCCAGTTGTTATTGAAGAATAATATTGACTGCGGTCACACGATTTAATTATTGGATTTCTCATATTTTTAGGGTTTTTTTAGTGCGGGACTATAAATAGGAGATGTAATTAGAGCCCAAATATACCCAATTCGGAAAATATTACTTGTCACGGCTGAGAAAAGCAAAAACCAGTGTTTCAAGAAGAAATTGAAGATTTTTACCAAGTTTTGAGTATGATTAAATTTCTTTTTCATTGTTTAATGTTTTCTATTACTCTCATGTCTAACTAGTTAGTTCTCTTTGTCTGGGATGTGATGTTCAATATATGAACTGTGATCTCTTGTTGAAGTTAATGATTTAGAGAAACTATTCTATATTGTGCATGCTTAATGCTTTGTGTTTACTGGCCATAGACATGATGAGCTCAATGCGTTAGACTAACTCGGAAGAGAGGTCTAATGGGTAATTATCGCAGTATGGACCTAGAATAGTTAATTGACCGGAAGGTTGTCAGCTTATCTATGGAGTTGCACAGGGTTTTTGATTACACAACATTAGATTGTTGATTAAACACCTCGGGATAGGGCATTATAAGACAATTCTAATAGATATTGGAGTGCGTCGGGAGAGGGTTTCAATTACAGGTGCTAGAACTCATAGTGTAGACATTTCATGATCTAAAATGAGAATCACAGGTTATACAATAGCATTCACTATCCTAGACATCCATTTTATAAAGTTTTCTAAAAACAAATTTTATCACTCGTACTAGGTTAGATTTTTATTCAGAAATTGATGCACTCACTTCAAGTAGATCCTTGATAAAATGAAGACCAATATTAAATTGGGATTTAAGGTATTTTATTAATTCAATTTGTCCATGAGAACGATATCTGGTCTCACCGGTTAATACTAGTGCGAACCTGTACACTTGTAGGGTAAGCAACAAATATTAAACATGATGCATGTTTACTTTATTCTAAATGCCTAAAATCACGCTGGGGTATGTTTCGACGTTGATTAAATACCATGAGCTTTTGTATTAGTATGAATGACGTATAACATGATGTATGTATCCATGCTAGTTGTTTACATGCCTTCCTGTTATGAAATATGAAACGATTAGCATATTCAATTTATTTGAATGATATTACATGCTCTATTTTTCATGATTACTAGAATGAAATGATTGACTGTATGATCTCAATCGAAGATAACTTAAGATTCAAACCATGTATCGACACAATGGTCCATGGGGTATCACCGTTGGTGTTTTCACAGATGGAATGATGGATTAGCCCCTAATTTCCAATGATAGAATGATGGGTGTGCCCCTAATTCTCTAGCGATAGAGGGATGGGTATGACCCTAGTTTCCAGGTTGGGTAATGGGCGTGCCCCTTGTCCCATTGGAATCTAGCATATAGTACATTTTTCTTGTCTCCTTTGATAAATTATGATAAGAGAACATTGGGGTTAAGTCTTTCAGTCCAAATTAACAACTAATAAACAACTGAATGTTTGAAACACCTAATGCATGTCAAGTGTTTGCATGTTTGATATTTGACTTGAATAATATTATGAATGTATTGTATATGATCCACTGAGCTCTTGAGCTCACCTCACCCTTCCATTTCAGGTGATCTTTGAGGCGGTTCGTGTTGATAGTACTACAAAGTACTATAGTACCTACAAACCTTACTGTCAAGGTTGTTATTAGAGTTATTTTTGTCTTGCAGTTGGTTTAAACTGGTTGTATGGCCCTCCAGACTAGTCTTAAATTATTAGTTGTCTTTATGGTTTAGACTTCGGCCACATAGGCCATGTTCAGAGATTTCAGTCGGAAACTCGTTGCACGTTTATTTGAATTTTCAATGTAGAAGATAATGATTTAACTATTGATAATCACCAAATACTTTCCATGTGTTACTCCTTGGTGAGTCCAAGTGTTTGATGATTTAAATGAGTTTCGGTATGTCCACCTGATGTTTAATGAGAATTGAATGTAAGAAAAGTAACGTCCGATTCTCGGTAGATTACATATATGCCGACATTTAATGGTGCGTCTCTCCATGCGTGACCAACGTGATAGAAATGAAGGACCAAGAACTGAGATGTTACAAAGTTGGTATTAGAGCCTAGTTAGTAGAAAACTGGGTGAAAAGATAAAGAGAGCCTAAGCAGTGGATGCCAAGGGCAAGATGAGAGCTTAGACTATAGAGTACTAGACTAGATGAGTACTCAAATGCCAATAGTGGTAGTTGCGGTTGATGATGGCTATGGTTTCAATAGAGGAACTGCTCAACCATCGAGACCTTAGGTCTAGGAGAATAGACCTTAGGTAAAGACTTGAGTGTTGCCAAAGAGACACAGTGGATCATGAATAAAATAGAGACTAAAAATGTGTGAATAATGAAACACTTGTTTGGTCATGACACAAGACTAGGAAGATCATGTATCTCTGGTTTTTGCATGGTATGGGATGCATAGGAATTAGGGATATGGAGGAATCCTTGACTTGGAGATTGATGGGCTATGATTGGTGAATGGTCGGTGACCTTAGAAGAGCTTGTTTTCCTTCGCTTTGCTGATATGAGATGATCAAGTATAGTAGGACCTGGGAGGCCTTGGTCATCAAGACATTTGCGAAATTATTTAGGTGTAGTAAGGTTTCTGAGTGGAAGCCTATGTTGCTAGGTAAGAGTGGTATGGGATACTTGAACACGAAGGCACAGATGGAAGCTTAGAAATCTCACTATCCTAGTGTGAATTGTGTGTTGATTGAATGTTTATTTGGATGCTACTTGATGTTAGGATTTTGAATATTGTTATATTAGGCCAAAAATCTGGTACCCAAAACAAACATGAGGGCTTGAAATCCTCAAACTTCAGACTTAGAAACAAAAATTGATAGGTCACTAAATGTACTGAGAACATAAAGACATGAATGTAGAGCCATGATAGCACGAATGACGCGAGAAAATTTACTTTGACAATTGAAGCACAAACCATAAATAAAGATATAAAAGATGGCACTTGTCACAAGTTGCAAAAGCATTTAGTATCCAAACTTTGAGATAAAGGGGTTTGTGTAACCTAGATTGAATTAAGTTAAAACCATGACTCTTCTTGTGTATTGAAATATTCCTTATTGATATCACATTGAACGGATGGATAATAAAATAACTTTTGTCTTGTAGATAATGGCAAGAACAAGAGGTAATGGTATGAGAAACGAAAATACGGATAAATCTGGGCAGAGAGATAATGGAGTGCTAATGGCAGTAGCTCCAGTGGGGACAATGGTGACTACGGATATGTTAGCTCAGTTTGCTCATCAAGTTGTGAAATAAGTCATGAGTAACCTCCCAAAGATGCAAAACCAACCACTAGTACCACTGCAACGCCAAACACAACCTCAACCCCAAGTTCATCAGGCCCTATTACCTAATGGTCCAATAGCACGAGACCAACTGAGTGTGGATGACATAGAACAAAATAACTGTTGATAGAATTTTAGAAGCTATGAACCAATACTTTTGAGGGTATGGTCGATCATGTAGCTACTGATAAGTGGTTCACTAAAATGAATAAGTATTTGAATGTCTTGGGGGCAACCAGCACCAGGAGAGTTGCATTGGCATTGCACCAGTTTGAGGGACCCGCCTACAATTGGTGAGAAATGGTCATGAATGATCCTGCTACGGATGTATCTACTATAACTTGTGAATAGTTTAAGACTCTATTTTATTTGCACTTTTTCTCCATGGCGAAGATGAAACAAATATAATAGGAGTTCATTAGACTAGCGCAGAAGAACATGACTGTCAACAAGTATGAACAAAAATTCACTAAATGGTCCAGGTTTGCCCCATAGCTAGTAAAAGATGAGTAGTCCAAGGCAGACAAGTTTGCTGAAGGACTGAAGGTGGAGATAAGAAAAATAATACATCTTCTAAAATTAACCACCCTTAAGGAAACGATGGAGAGGGTAAACTTGATCGAGTGAGACTTCAAATATGAACAAGTTATGCGGAACAAATAGAAAAGGTCACAGCCGGAATAAGCAGCAGGAGCCTCACAGAAGAGG
Source organism: Tinospora cordifolia (assembly GCA_030144865.1). Lineage (NCBI taxonomy): Eukaryota > Viridiplantae > Streptophyta > Magnoliopsida > Ranunculales > Menispermaceae > Tinospora > Tinospora cordifolia. Next base: position 4,818 of record JAJIYU010004612.1, read on the forward strand.
CAGAACAGACAAGATGGACACCGAGCGCTTCAAAATAGAAATCAGGTGCAGAATCATAACAAGCCACAGAACCAATAGGCACAGACTGATTGTGCTAAGGAAGAGCAGAGGGAACAGGCAAAGAGGCAAAGGTTGAGCTTCTTATGCCACCAGAGGGGATATATTGCCAAGAACTATCCTAACAAAGCTCCAGTTCCTCTTCAGCAACAGCAAGTGCGTGGACAAGATGGTTGTCCACAATAGAGACAACAACAACAGCCTCAACCACAACAGAATTAGGGACAGAACCAAAATCAGGGCCAAAGACAGAACCAAACTTGACTCTATAGTGCTAATCCCTAGGCTGACTATGTACTGGTCATTGAAGGTATTTTCCTTTTATTTAATATTATTGTGAAAGTCTCGTTTGACTCTGGTGCTACCTGATCATTCATTTCTGAATGTATGGTAGACATATTACAATTGTTGACAAACCCATTGCTTGCGACATTGCATTTAGCCACGCCCATAGGAGCCACTGTGAACTCTATGAGATATTATAAATGTAACCTTAGATTTGGGAATAAGCTGATTTCAGCTGATCTCTGTACACTTCTTTTTCATGGGCATGACGTCATATTGGGTATGGAGTGGCTAACCTTATATCATGCCGAATAGACTGTTAGAAGTGAAGGGTGACTGTGACATTGCCTTCTGGGGACGTGTTTAAGATAAATGGGGATATGCAAAGATTACCAAGGAGTCCTACGGCAGCTACGCTACACTGTTTGAAATAGAAAAAAGACTTCAAACAATTGTTAGAAGAAGATGTTGAAAAGCTTAAAGAAATACAGGAGATATCTGTAGTACATAAATATGCAGATGTATTCCTCGATGACCTACCTGGACTACCACCATACAGACAGGTAGAATTCAAGATTGAATTAGATCCAGGCACTGACCCCATAGCAAATTTGCCCTATAGAATGACACCGATTGAACTGATGGAGCAGAAAACACGACTAGATAAGCTCCGTGAGAAGGGATTTGTCAGACCCAGTGAGTTACCATGGGGAGCCCTAGTACTACTTGTGAAGAAAAAGGATGGATCCATGAGATTTTGTGTTGACTATCGGAAGCTAAATCAAGAAACGATCAAGAACAAGTACCTGTTGCCCAGAATAGAAGATCTATTTGATCAATTGAGGGAAGCCACTCATTTCTCCAAAATTGATATGAGATCTTGATATCATCAGTTGAGGATCCAAGAGTCTAACATACGCAAGACAGCCTCCAAAACTCGAATTCGCAGTGATCTCATTTGGTTTGACCAACACACCGACTGCATTCATGGATCTGATGAACATAGCTTTTTCGATAGTGTTTGGATCAAATTGTTGTAGGGTTTGTTGACGACATTCTAATCTGATCCAATTAAGAGGCTGAGCATGTAGAACATCAGAAGACTGTTCTAGAGATGCTAAGAAGAAATTAACTCTATGCAAAGTTTAGCAAGTGTGAGTTCTGGATGAAGAAGGTCAAGTTCCTTGGCCATGTCGTCTTAGCTGAAGGAATATTTGTGGACATAGAGAAAGTGGAAGCAGTATCCAACTGGAAGTAGCCTAAGACAGTAACAGAAATCAAAAGCTTCTTAGGTTTGGTAGGATACTATCGCAGGTTCATCCAAGATTTCTTAAAGTTGGCTGGACCTATGACTAAGTTAACCAGAAGGGAGAGAAATTTGTTTGGGATGACAAGTGTGAGAAATCATTCCAAGAATTGAAGAAGAGGTTAACTTTAGCACCCATCTTAGTTACACCTAACCATGGTGTGAAGTATGTATTGTACACTAACGCTTCACAGAATGGATTGGGTATTCTGTTAATGCAAGAAGGTAAGGTAATAGCATATACTTCACGTCAATTGAAGATCCATGAACAGAACTACCCCACATATGATCTAGAATTGGTAGCAATTGTCTTTGCCCTGAAAATTTGGAGGCACTACCTCTATGGTGAGAGTTTTGATATATCCTTAGATGATAAGAACCTAAAATAAATTTATACCAGAAGGAGTTGAACCTACGACAATGAAGGTGGATTGAATTTTTGAAATATTATGATTTCAACTGCATTACCATCCAGGGAAGGATAATTTTGTCTTTGATGCACTCAATAGGAAGTTCAGTAACAACAATGAAGAAAACGAGTAGATGTATTAGCTGATCAGTGACTATAACCTAGGTATAACATCAGACGAGAAATAGGTATATTTGTATGCTATGACTTATCAACCAGACCTCTTACATCAGATAAGAGATGAACAGAAAGGGAATAAATGGATCTTAGAACTAACAAAGGGTGTCAAAGGAGGCAAGCATATCAATTTTAGAATTGATGTAGAAGGTACTCTCAGACTTGGAGATACAATCTATATGTACCTAAGAGTGGACAGAGCAGAAGAACCATTCTAGATGAGGCACATCAAACCAAGTATGTTAAGCACCCAGGAGATGACAAGACGTATCAGAATCTCAGGAAGTGTAGTCGTGGAGAAGCATGAAGAGGGACATAGCCAAGTATGTCTCTAAGTGTCTAACCTGTCACTAGGTGAAGGCTGAACACAGGAAACCCTTAAGAATGTTACAACCACCTCCAATCCTAGAATGGAAGTGGGATAATATTACAATGGATTTCATAAACAACCTGCACCAAAAATAGAAGGGTGAAGACACAGTGTGGCTGATCGCAGATCATCTGACGAAGGTAACTCATTTTCTATCTATTCGATCTAAAAATTCAGAAGAAAAGCTTGGAGAACTATACATCAAGGAGATAGTAAGGCTACGTGGTGTACCTAAGACCATTGTGTCAGACAGAAATTCCAGATTCACATCTTAGTTCTGGCAGAGCCTACGGAAGGAATTAAGCAGTAGACCTACCATGAGTACTGCATTCCACCTTCAGATAAATGGACAGTCTGAGAGAGTTATACAGATGATAGAAGACATGTTGAGAGCATGTGTCCTTGACTTCAAAGGTGATTGGAGCAAATGCTTGCATTTAGTGGAATTTGCTTAGAATAATAGTTAACAGGGCAAGTATCAAAATAGTTCCTTACGAAGTTCTCTATGACAGACCTTGTAGATCTCCATCATGCTGGGCAGACTTTGAGGATTATGTACTTACAGGGCTAGACCTAGTGCAAAAGATGAACGAATAGGTAAAACTGATACAAAAGAGGTTAACCACAGCTCAGAGTAGGTAGAAGAACTATGCAGATAAGAGGAGAAAACCTCTAGAGTTCCAAGAGGGTGATAGAGTATTGCTGAGGATCAACCCTCAGAAAAGAATTAAGCACTTTGGGATCAAAGGGAAACTATCACCAAGGTTCATCGGTCTATTCGAAATACTCAGGTGAGTTGGCGAGTGTGCCTATAAGCTGGATCTACCAAACAGAATGTTCTCAATCCACAATGTATTTCATCTATCGATGCTACGAAAATATGAACTAGACCTCTCTCACATCATATATTGGGAGGAAATCAACATTTGGAAAGCTGCTACTTATGAAGAGTCGGCTATTAGAATAATGGATCATAAAGTACAGTGTCTTAGAACCAAGGACATCCCCCTAATCAAGGTTCTATGGAGACACCATGACCTAGAAGAGGCTACCTGGGAGTTGGAGAGTGAAATGCGAATGAAGGACCCAGACCTCTTCACCAACACTAGCTGACCGAAGAACATCATACAAATATGTGATCATTTTAAATTTTGAGGATTAAATTCTTTTAAGGGTGGTAGATTGTGATAACCCAAAATATCGAAAAGCAAAAAAAAAGAGACAAGATTCGCACGAGGACCACAGTCCTCAAAAGGGAGGACTGCGATCTTGCAATTTGAGGCACCAAATCACAAGACCGCAGTCCCATGGTGAAGGAACTGCGATCCTGCATCAAACTAGAATGAAATGATTGACTGTATAATCTCAATCGAAGATAACTTAAGATTCAAACCACGTATCGACGCAGTGGTCCACGAAGATCACTATGGGTGTTCTCACATATGGAATGATGGGTTAGCTCCTAATTCCCGATGATAGAACGATGGGTGTGCCCCTAGTTCTTTGGCGATGGAGCGATGGGTATAATCCTAGTTCCTGGGTTGGGTAATGAGTGTGCCCCTTGTCTCATTGGAATTTAGCATATAGTACACTTTCCTTGTCTCTTTTGATACGATAATGATAAAAGAACACTGGGGTTAAGCTTTCAGTTTAAATTAACAACAGATAAATGATTAAATGTTTGAGATGCCTAATGCATGTCAAGTGCTTTCATGTTTGATATTTGACTTGAATAATATAATGGATGTATTGTGTATTATGACACCCTGACCTCAGGTTCGGATTCCCTGAAATAAACCATCTGGTAACCTTCTCCCAAAGTCAGAGTAGTCAAACTTATATGCATGCATGAAATAATTTATCTAAATAAAATGAGCAATAGAAAAATTTTGAAATCTAAAACATCAGCTTGAAACTGGTATGCTTCCCTGATTTCCACTTGTGATGCAGTCTACATGTGTGCATGAAATAAACAGTTTAATCAATTAAATGCAGCGCAAGAAATCTCAATAATACAGATGAAACATTATGTGTATAATCCAACATATGAAAGTCCATGTTCAAAGTCTTAGAATATAAAATAATAGGTCGAAATATAAGGTACAACAAAAGATAGCCACCTTGCCTTGCTTAGAAACTACATCAAATACATTTTAAAACAAAACAGGGTTAACCTCCCAAAGGTTCTTCATGCAAAGCTTTAAAACCTGTGAAATCAATGCAAAAGACTCCTATGGGTACCTGAAAAATATAAAATGAGTGAGCTCGAAAGCCTAATGGATCATTCCTACACATCACATGCATTATAAAGATCAAACCCAAAACATGCAAACACTTTTTAAGCATTAGTCGTTTCACACAATAGATTGGTTTGTTGTAACCTAAGTCCGAAGGAAAAAATCTCCTGGAATTTCTCGGTGGTTCCAGAATGCCATGATACACTAGATAGGCGTATCTCGCAAGTAGGCGTATGTTGCAGTGAAATCAATAAATCAGTTCTACTTGCGTCCAATTTCAAGCACGCTACATGGCCATACTCAAGGCCTTTTGATCAATCATCAACCAATCATTAATCAATCAACAATCAGTCATATCCACAAATGTCCCAGTAGGCTCCAAAGCATACCAGGTGCATTCACGTACGCTAAAAAGCCATACCCTTGGAATCTACTATCTCAGAGACAAATAAGGCATAATCAACCATTATTCATTTCCAAGTACTTTTAACTGAGCAATACAGTGTCAGAGTAGGGTTACCTACGATGCGTCTCCAAGTGCTCACTGTAGGGATACTACAATGCGCTCGGCGGCTACATACATCGCATTGGCAATGGTGTTCTTAAAATCATTTATCTTCTTCTAGGTTATCAATCAATCAAGTCATGGCACCACAACATAACCTTTCCAAGTTAAGTTTCATAAAATGAAGTGGAACTAATAGAAATCGATGAAATCGATAAAATGCATAAATAGCAATTAACCTAGCATCAAACATCGTCATTCAACTCAATCAAGTTTATCAAGATATAAACATACATATAGAAATCCTAAACTATCAAACAATCATGTTTTGAATTTAAAATCTAAATAATACAAGTGAGCAAGGAAACCCCGCCCACCTGAATATGTTGGATTTCCCTTGCGTCACCTCGTAGCCATTTAATGCTCCAGAATTGTTAACATGCAATTTACATTAATAGCAATAAATCTTTAAGTTCCAATTAACCTATCTATAATGAATAAAAATTCTAAGCTTATATACTATTAGACTCTAGTATCCATTTTATTAAAATTATAATCTTTCCAAAAATCCTCATATTTGTTAGACTTCAAAATCAATCTAGTCTCAAATGATGAAACCTCCATACTCCAAAATTTTACTTCATTTATCTCCACAGTCTATTATTGAGATCAAAATAATATTCCTCAACCACAGATTTCTCTGATCTAAGCCTCCAAAATTCCTATTTCCACAAATAAATATTATTAAAATCTTAAATGTCAATAATAGGTTCCTTTTGTATCCAAAATAATTTATTTAGATCAAAATAAAGGTTTTTCAACTCTAAAAATCTGAACTAGGACTCCTCACAGATATTCGCTACTCTATAATTTTTTTATCTAACAATAGAAAATTTACATATTAAATTTTCTAGGCCTCTACTACATTTTCAAATTAAATAAGATAATCTAAAGCTTAAAACCATTCAAAAATCCCCTTAACTCTTAAATAAATCATTTCTACTTCAGTAAGACAATTTTAATATTTAATATGTGCACCAAGACTCCAAATAAATTCAATCTCCAATCACCGAACCCCCATACTACAATCATAATCAACATTCATGTTTATTCTAGGCCATCCACATGAAATTCCTTATAAAAGGTTCCCCAAAAATTTGAATTTTCCATTTCACCACATCAGCATACAATACTATGTTCATTTTCTTTCAAATTTATAATAGAACAACTTTAATTCTGACTGTTACCTTAAACGTTAAGCGGATCGAGTTTTATCCTTGCCCAAAGGATTTTCACCCTCCAAAACCTCCAAATCCTCTCAAAAACTCATAGATCTGTCAAAACTGCAAATGAAAAGCCAAAACTTTCAGAATTTAGTTTATAATCACTAATTCATCAATTCAAAAGGAAGATCTGAGCTCAATTCGCTCCGGATCATTTTGTGCTTCAAAAACCCTAAATCACCGATTAATTTTGCTATTTTGATGTTGTTAGCCTATGAAAATTGATTTAAATGAGTTTAAGGCTTCAGAATCTTACCTTAAATGCTTAAAATTGCTCTAGAGCTGATTTGTATCATTTTGGCTGTCTCCAGGCAAAAATCGGATCTTTGGTAACCAAAATCGAATGCCCCAAAAATCTGCGATTCCTCTTTGTTCTTTTTTTCCTCTGTTTTTTGATTTAAAATGGAATTAACAGTGTTTGCATGAACAGTACCCACACTCAGTACTTGTGGTTACTGTTCACAAAGGCAATTTTTGCCCAGTTCCCCCTTTTTTTTGAAATTAGTTCAAAAAAGCCTCCCCCCCACATAAGTATTTTCCTAACTTTAACCAACATGATTTATTTTATTTCTTTAATAAATATTACAATAAACATTTAAATCAAAATTTCGAACATTTTATATTTACTTAGTATTTTAAAAAAAAATTCGCAAACCTTAGGTTATACGTATATCTTTATTTATTTATTTTTCTTTCAATCAACCAATATTTAATTTTCTTTCTCAAACAAATCTTGGTTTTAATTCACTAATAATTCCGTCAACCAATATTTTATTTATTTTTTCAAACTATAGTCTATGTCTATATATCAATAAATATGATTTTTTAATTTGTTTATTTCTATTTCGATCCTCTTTTGTCGCAAGCATCATATTATTTAAAATTTTTTTTATTACTAATATTTTGCGAGCTTTGTATATTTAACTTAGTTATTATTAATCCCAAAAATCTATTTTCTTGCACATACTGTAAAAGCTCTTATTTATTTTTAACAGTACTTATTTACTTTATTTCATCTTATTAGTACCTCGTTATGATTAAATAAATATTTCTCTTATTTATTTATTTGATTATTTTATAATTTGATATCTCTAAAATGACGTGTACGTTTTATAAATTTTTTGGGGTTTACATGTATGATTCACTAAGCTTTTGAGCTCACCCCACCCTTCTATTTCAAGTGATCTTTGAGGTGGTTCGTGTTGATAATACTACAGAGTACTATAGTAGCTGGAAACGTCACTGTTGAGGTTGTTATTAGAGTTATTTATGTTGTGTAGTTGGTTTAAACTAGGTGTATGGCCCTCCAGACTGGTCTTAAATTATTAATTGTCTTTATGGTTTAGACTTCAGCCACATAGGCCATGTTTAGAGATTTTAGTCAGAAATTCATTCCACGTTTATTTGAATTTTCAATGGAGAAGACAATGATTTAACTATTGATGATCACTGAATACTTTTCATTTGTTACGCCTTGGGGAGTCCAAGGGTTTGATGATTTATATGAGTTCTGGTATGTCTAAGTGATGTTTAATGAGAATTAAATGCAAGAAAAGTAACATCCCAGCTCTCGGTAGATGACACGTATGACAACATTTAATGGCGCGTCTCTCCATCTGTGACAGACGTGACGGAAACGAATGACTAAAAATTGGGGTGTTACATTCTTTTAGGCTTTGGATGATGCTTTTGAATGGGCCTTGTACAGTACGTCATTATACCTATTTCCAATTATTCTAAACCTGTACAAACAATTGATAATCCTTTCTTGGACATTAAATTACAATTATAAATGATAAGAAAAACAATATTAAAATTCTCAAAATGCATAAATACATGCTATGCTCTTAGAAATGTTTATGCACCTAATTATAAATAAATATGTCATATTTTCTACCAAACCTATGCAAAATATTTATAAATTACATAAAATAATGTTAGTATGTAATATAACTAACAGTGTTCCAAAGAACTCGTCAAGACAAATGGTTCCAATAAATAAAAGGTGTGCAGTGATTGTGTTAATCCACCTCCATCAACACCGGTCACTTATTCTAGTCAAGAAGAATAATTCATCAATTTGGATTCTCCCATAAGTAAAGTTGTCACTTATATTGGAGTTGAATATCCACAAGGAAGAAAAGTTATTAAAGAAAAAGAAAAAGAAAAAGTTGAATGAAGAAAGTGTAGTTGGTGCTTTAAACAATGTACTTTAGAGAAGCCAATTATTATAATTCAAGAAGAGCTGGAGCTAAGAAAAGAAAAATATAAGAAAGAGCTTGAGTTGTGAGACAAGTAGTTGAAAAAGAAATAGAAGTAGAAGACGAGTCAGCAAATGAAGAAGAAAGCTCAAAGTAGGCAAGAACAAGGATTCATTTTGAAGTGCATCAGGCTCAAATACTAAAAGAATGGGAGAAGATGACTTGTCTGGCAAGAGTTTTGCTTGTTAAAGGAAACTCTTTATTTCTATTAGGTGAGATTATTATACTAGATGAAATTATTACTTCCAATTTTTTGCTGCACTTTGATGTGCAATTTAATTGTACTTTAATAAAAGTGATCAAATACCAAAACCATCAACTTATATAAGTCATTGGCCATAATTTTTGCTTCACTTTGATGTATGATTTTCTATGCTCTATGCATATCTTTTTGGCCTCTAACAAGTGGCTTCTATGGTGAAATCTTCAACTTGGAGAACAAAAGGTAAGATAACTACGCTTCAACAATGCCAAGAAGAAATTATCAAATTCTCTTACAAATTTCTTGAGGGTCTTTGGAGGTTTTTTTTTTTTACTGAAAAAAATCTAATAATCAAGGAATTAACTTTAAAACCTTAAAAAACCAATTAGAATCCCTAAAGATTTAGATTTTTTAAAATTTTTGTTGATCCTTATTGAGCATCATTTTTCATTAGTTGCACAGTTAACGGTTTAATTACATCATCTTAATTTTACATTTTATAGATATTTGTGTTTTAAAAAAAACATGATTTTATAGATAACCCATTTTAGAATTTGTTCCTAAAAAAACATAGAGACAATTAAACGAACTCAATATAGGCTACAAGTGATTAGTGATTATCATTGTAGGTTTGTATGTAATTACTTTTAATTTTCTTTTGATATTTATTCACTAACCCCTTCATATGCTTTAGGTGATTTACTTTTATTTTGGAGCATTGTGAGTTTCGACCACCATTTAAAACTTTCATTGATCATCCTAGTATAATGATTTCCATTTTTTAAAGGTTATATGTTCTTTATAGTAGTTTTGACTATGACTTTCAGATTATTTTAATTCTTTTATTTTTTAAAGAAATATAACCTGCATTAAAGAAAACAAGATGAGTAATTCTTACAGAGCCCATAAAAAAATGATTTTCATTCTAATTTCAATGAGATTGAAGTCCATATTTATAATGTTAATTTGTTGCTATGTCTACGTGAATTCGACCATTAAATTTGTAAGTATTGGAAGTGATTTTTGCAATAAAACTTTGAATGTTTGACAAGGGAAGTGCAAGCAATAAGGTTAGCCATCTAGCTATTAAAAAATAATGGTATTATACTTTTATCTTACAATAAAATGTTTCATTTATGTTATCAATCCAAGGGTATTTAAGGAGCCATATTCTTGTTAGAAACAAAGAAATTAAACTAGAAATAAAAAAAATAAAACCCATTTCATAAGATTAATTAAATCGACATAGAAGAACACTTGAGCAATAAAACAACACAAAATGAAAGGAGAACGATAAGAAGAGAGTATAAAAACCACTTTAAAAAACTTACACTTTTTCAAAAACTTGTATAGCCACTTAAACTGACAAGATCAATGGGTTCATTTTTCTTGAATCATAGAATTTCTACTCAAAGCTTCAAGAAAGAGTATAAAATTTTGGTATATCAAGCTACCTAACAACCACCATATCTCTCCCACAAATGATTGATAAGATCAGCCTTTAGGTCCTTATGCACTCTTTTGTCCCAAATTTGTTCCACTCTATCTATTATTTTGGAGACCATAAAAGTTTTATCATGCTCAAGATTGTAATGCCCCACTTTCTCATTGTTTGATAAAACGCTAATTTTTCAAAAATAACTTACTACTTATTGAAATCATTTTTTCTTAAATAGTATATGTCAAAAATTGTTATGCCTTTCAAATAATCATTTCGAGTGAAATGGTACTTAATCTTTCTACTAATTCCATTCTACCAATATTTCATGATCAATATCATATGACAAATTGAGCACCTTTCTACTAACGTATATAATTCATAAACAATTATATTGTGACCATTATTATTAAATCATATAAGATAGAATCTATTAATTAAACTAAATAACTAAATAACATCAAGTGTTGTTGCACATTAGGCTTACATCCAAACTCAAAAATAAATTTTAAATGTATTTAAACATTATTTTAAAGATAACTAGGAAAATAGAGATTAACTAATAAAAATCTAAGTCCTTTCCTTGATACCTCCAATATCGTTGTGGACTTGCAACTAAGGTTAAAATGAGTGAGCTTAAAGAGTCTAATGTATCATTTCATATTATCATAGTCATTATTCAAATTTAAATATTTAGACATACAATCACTTTTAGACACTAGATGATTCCAACATTCATTTATTTAAGTTGACATTAAGACCAAAAGGGATTTTCCTTGGTGTCTCTCCCTAATGTTTGAGAGTTTGATCATCCCAAGATGCTACTTATGTAGGTCAACCATCCAATTTGGACCTAGCTAAAGAGTGGTGTTTCATACAATTACCAGTTCAATTTTAAACATGGTCTAAGTCAATCCAAGGATTAAGAGCACCAATGGTGTGCTCTTAATCTTTGTACCAGTTCAGTTTCATATTTCCTTGATACCTCCAATATCTAAGTCAATACAAGTATTTCATACAATTACCATCACTTCTATATGTTGTTCTTATCTTTTTAATTCAGTTTTAGTGTTCAAACTACACTAAATATGACATATCATAAATTAAGTAAGATAATATGGAATCATTCAATCATTCACATAATTATACATGTGATTAAATATACTCTTTGTATACCTGGCATGCGATTTCAAGCATGTATAAATTCATGTAATATGCATCATGTAAACAATTAATCATAATCAAATGCATCACTCTATCATGTTCCTAAGTATTGAAATAAGTAATCACACAATCAGGTTTGAAAATTTAAATTCAAATAAAGAAAGTGAGAGGATAGAAATTATATCCATCTCAATCACTACTTTGGCTCATTATAGTTTAATTCGTGATTTGTTAATCTCTATGTATTGACCCAACATATAAATATAATGTGTAAAAAGTAATTTTCTTAGCATAAATAAGTAAATTCCTAATATTATATTCAAAGGTCCTTTTTGCATAATTAAATTGTGTTTTTTTTTACTGTTTAACCTACACATGAGACTAAGGCTTTTTCCCAATTTTTGTGATGTAACACAACCCTTTTGTGGCTGATTTATTCATGGTCCTACCTTAATCGCTTTACTTAGTTTTTGGCCAATTAATCAGCACCAAAAACACTCCTAAAACTTTAGATTTTGCACGTAAATTCTTAGCTCGTTTCCTAAGACATATATCATGTAAATAAGCATCATCTTGAGGTGTTTTTTATGTGTATTATTGGCTAATCTTTTTGGTCATCTAAATATGGAATTAACATCTTAAAATATGATTTTATGCCACAAAATCAAAGGTTTCATGGATGGCTTTGGGCTGATTTTTTTCTGAGCCTAAACTATGCATTCTAATGAATACCACAAGTTTTGCAACTTAGTGCTTATGGCCTAGTGTTTGTGTGCCGTTCTTTGACGTTCAAAGAAAGGTTCATGGTGCATAACCACATCATCTAAGGTTCCTAAAACTAAGCTTTAAGTGACCCAAATCTAAATTTTGTTTTGCATGTTGTGATTGTTTTTGAAAGGTATTATGCAGATTTTTGTACAAGGCATAAGGGTTTTTATATAGCATTTTGAAACCTTACTTGACTTATTATCATGCTTAATTAATGGCTATCTTTTGAACGCCTAATCACAACTTGAAACCATCCAATACTTTCAACCCATTCTAAATAATTTTTATTATAAAAACTTGTGATTTTGGGAGGATTGTGGGATTGTTTGGCCACCTTCATGAGACGTTTTCATGGGTTGAAAGTGTCATTCAAACCCTTGAAAAACTGATCTAAACTTCATCAAATCAATCAAACTTCCCGAGTTTAGGAGTGTGTCTTTGGCAGCATATGCAAAGGTGTAGCACTATGGTTCACATGCCTAGTTTGTCCCATCGTTAAAGGTTTTTATATCAAATTTCTAAGGCTTCTTGTAGGATGTTTAATGGTATGTTTTTCACATTATGGAAAGAGGTTTAAAATATTTCAAAAAAGCCTAAACTTACAACAACCAAAATACTTAAAATCACCTAAAATTGTTGGGTTGTGTACGATTCATATGCAATGATTTTGGAGAGTTTTCTTTGTGGTTTTGTGTGATTATTCCCTAGCCCTTTTATAGTTGATTTCCTCATGATTTAAAGGTCCTAATAGAAGTCTTAAACATATAAAATGTTGGCCTAAAATTTGTTAAAAAATCATGCATCTACTTTAAAAAAAAAAAATTAAAAGCACGTGTTTGAGAGATGATTTTTTGGGTGGTTTGCACCCATCTTTTTTGTGGCTGATTTCTAGCCATTCCACAATCAGTTTCTTCAAGGTTTAAGAGTGCTAATAATGGGCTAAAACATCTCAAGAATGGGGCAAAAGTTGCAAAACATTATCTCTCAAAATTACCAAAAATCATCCCATAATAACCTACCCATGTGTGTGTGTGTGTGTGTTTTTTTATTTTTTGAGAGCTGGTGTTACATTCTTATGGCCGATTTTCACCCATCCTAAAACACTTATTTCACATACTTTAAGGTTAGAAAATATACCTTCTAAGCTTAAGAATATCCCTCCATTGTTGGTTCAACACTCATTCTTTTAGTGGCAATAAAGAGAAGACAATATGGATGAAGGTGTTTGAAGAAAAGATGGGATGCATGGAGAAATTTTATGATGGATACCATTTGTTTTGGGGCTCTTTGGGATGTCTCTTGATGCTTCTAATGTTAGGTTTAAATAGAGTTTGAGTTGCTAATAAGGCGAGAATTATACAATCCCCAAATTGGCAACTTTCTAATTTTTTTTCATTTTTAAATAGTCTCATAAGGATGATTCTTCCTAGATTCTTTTATTTGTGTGTTCATCTCAATGAGGCTGCCAACTTTAGGGTTAATTCCTTGAATTTGCTCACTCTCAATAGTCATGTTTTGCAAGATGATATAAGCGTTCGTTATCTTTACAAGGTGTGACATCCCGAGCCCCCGAACTGAAACCCAAGTCCTCCCGCACACGTCACGTTGGGCCTAGCGCATAGATAAGCACTCCCTTCGGCTTAGATGTTGTGTGTGCAAGACTTTGCACATTTTCGTGGGTCTGATCCGTCGAGAACTAGGGGTCGTCAACATCTTTTTAACTCAATAAATCTGTTCTCAATTTCATAAAATGAGAAAACATATCAATCTTAATAGAAAATCATACTATGTCTATCGACAAACATCATAACTCAAAAAAAATAATTTCAAACACCACCGGATTTTTTTACAGTCGATATTTATAATGAAAACAAATTATTGCAGTGGAATTCATTAAAATCACCAACCCATATAGCAGGGTTCAAGTAAAACGAACATATACATGTCATTAGCCTCTGAAGGCAACATCTCAAAATACACTTCAAAATTTATGACCTAAAATAGGCTCACAAAGCCAAAGTCCCAAACAACATTTTAAAATGTAAAACAGTTCTATAAGAAAATAAATGGCCGCATGCCCAGTTCAAAACATATATACAAGATCAGTGAAAATGAGACAAAATAAAATTACAAGTCCAACAATGGCCTCCCAGTGAGGTCACTTACCAAATCCTAATCGAAATAGTGTACTCCACCTCTACGAGTACCTGTAAAAGAAAGTGGGGTGAGCTCGAAAGCCCACTGGATCATCTCTACAAATCACTAGCATTATATAAACCAAAATCTAAAGCATGCACACACTTTCATTACATTAATCATTTCAAACAGTCATTGGTTTTATAAACCAAAATCCAAAATCGAAAGAGCTATACTCCTGGTGTCCCTCTGTGACACAAAATCGATCCTAGTCGATACCGTCTCAAGTCACGATACCATTCTTGACCTGTCACAACATCCAAGAATAGGTGCATTGGCATACGTTCACTCCTCACCCATCTGAGAAAGCCTCAGCCTTTGCAGGAGGCTTCATTAAGAACACCAACGATGGGATCTAAAAGAGTCGTGCAGCAAATATGGCTACGCCCACGAGTCGTCAACAGATGCCACCATCTCCCTGGTATGTGGAATTATTAAATCTTAATTAAATCTTCTTTAGTTTCAATAGATTTCATTTCATACCATATCATCATTCAAGGTATCTAAATCATGTAGCAAATGATATAAATAACCAGACATTATGCCTCATATTCAAGCAAATACTAAAAGCATATTACCAGACATTATGCTCGATCGTTAATCAAAGCATTCAAGAATTATACACATCCTAGCATGTATCTAACATCCTAGGCTATACAACCATCATGTTTTGGACTTAAAATCTACATAATACTAATGAGCAAGAGAATCTCGCCCACCTGATAATGCGGAATGACCCTTGTGCCTACTCACAAAGATCAACACTCAAAGTCCGAAGTCTGAAAATATAAATTTCATCATTAAAATTCCACCTTTTCTCAAAAGGCTTAAAAATTCATATCTTCATTTTTACCACCTTAAGGTTCGAAATTACAGTCAACACGTTCCAAACTAAGAATTAAATATATTTAAACTAATCACTTCTTCAAAGGATGAGTGGATTGAGTTTTATTACATATCCAAAGAATTGCATCCTAAATCAAGATTTCCTAAATTTTGGATTTCCCATTTCACCACATCAACGTACAAAATACATTTCTTTTCTTCCAAATTCAGAATAGAATAACTTTAATTCTGACTATTACCTCAAACGTTGAGCGGATCGAGTTTTATCCTTCCCCAAAGGATTTTTGACCCCAAATCACCTAGATCTGATCAAATTTTATTAGATTCATCAAAAACTGCAAATGAACCGTCAAAACTTTCAGAATTTAGTCTAGAATCATTAATTCATTGATTTAAAAGGAAGATCTGAGCTCAATTCACCCTGGATCATTTGTGCGTTAAAATTCTCAAATCATCGATCAATTTTGTGATTTTGCTGTGGTTAGCCTATGAAAAATGATTTGAACTAGTTTAAGGCTTCAAAATCTTATCTTAGTCACTTAGAATTGTTCTAGATCTGATCTGGATCATTTTGACTATCTCCGGGCAAAAATCGGATCTCCAGTGACCAAAATCGGATTCCCCAAAACGTGATCTACGATTTCTTTTTTTCTTCTGTTTGCGATTTTTAAAGGGGGGTGAATAGTATCTGTGGGTATTGTTCACAGATCCTTTTTATTTTTTTTATTTTTTTAATATTTTAACCCCAGTTCTCCCTTTTTTCTAAGATCAATTCAAAAAGGTCCCCATAAGTATTCTTTTTGTTTTTCGATTTTTTTTCCACTTTAACCAATGTGATTTATTTTATTTCTTTAATAAATATTTTAATAAACATTTAAATCTTATTTTTGAACATTTTTATATTTATTTAGTATTTTTAAAAATTCATATTCAATGTGTATGTGTTGAAATAGTTAGGGTTATTTTTATTTTTCTTTCTTTAGATTATTATTATTATTATTATTATTATTATTATTATTATTATTATTATTACCCCAGTCATAATAAACATCAAAATATTTATTTTCACATATCTATATAGTTATAAAACATGGTTTTATCATTTTATTTTTCTTGATTAATTTATTACACAAGGTCTTTTGCATTCTACATTTACAATGGACCTTTAATAATATCCTACTTATTTTATAATACACTGAATACTCATTCTACATCCTTTCTCATACCTTCTTGGTGTTCAAAAAGTATATTTTTTTAATAAAAGATGGTTGAAATATTATTTGAATTAAAATGGCATATTTAGAATAAATTCTATCAACAAGATAATATCTCATATTGTAATATAGCCTTATAATAAGAAAATACATGGCAGAGTGACACCACTAATTCGATCGTCATGTAACAAAGATCTATCTGAAATAGTAATGACATTATTGGTACTCACCATGCCAAAGAAAGCATGCCAAATCCACCCGTTAGTAAATGCCAAACTGTAGCACAATTGTTTCAACAACAATGCATACAATCAAGACCCCCAAGCATACTATTAGGATTTGGGTTTAATTGGCAATGTTTGATGCAAATCCAATTCCCTTGCCTTTAATGGAATGTTCTGCTTTTGGTACATCTCACTGTCAAGATTCTCTTCCAGTTTTATTTTGGAAATCGAAACCATGAAGGCAACTTCATTTAAATGGTTAATAAATCTTTCCTAAAAATAGAATAACGGTCTGTTACTATTAAGAATGATTGGTATTTTTTTTTTTGAAAAGATAATGATTGGCACTAAAAAGCTGACATCATCCAAAAACTTAGGAACATGTCTTTTTAAAGAATATGTTATGATCTGTTTTCAAAAAATATTCTTTTTGCTACTTCACGTTTTTGGAACACTTGTGATCTTCAAAGAATAGATTATCGTCTTTATTATTACTGTTATAATCTATCCTTTTAGAATTTCCTTTCATAAAGATTTCTTTCTTATGATCATTATGTTTTTCAAAACAGTAACATTCTTTCATTGCAATGATTGGTGTTTAGAAAGTTTGCAATATTCTCCTTAATCAAATAGGTCGACAGCATTGATTACAATCTACTCAAATCAGAAGGAGAATACATATTATGGTATGATATCAAGGATCATTGCTGCTCTGGAAAGTTTTCTGGAAATTCAACAAGACTGTGCTGATAGAAAATGCAACAGTGTATCGAACAATCTGCCCAAAAAGACTTTCTAGAATTTGTATCACCAAAAGAAAGCTTTGTTCTGCATCCTATTTATTCTAATCGACTCTGAAGCTTACATCATCACTCGAACATTCCTCAAAGATGATCATTATGTGTTATTCATTGAGAGCTTTATTGTTTTTTTGTTAATTGTAAGAGAGTGATCAAGTGAAGCTACAATACACTTTATCTTGTTGTTCAGCACATATAGTAGTACCTATAGAAGGTGGCTGAAAGTCTCTTTGTAAAGAGTGACTGTTGTCTTCCTGAGAGTCCAGTGTTTTGAAGTGTATTCCTCTAGGCTGAAGTGCTCACTGTGTATTGGTGTATCTTGCAAAACTATAATGGATTCTTGAACTGGGCGAGGCCCCGCAGATGTACGCTATTGATGCCAAACTGTGTAATCATATCGTGTGTCTGACTGCTTGTTGTTTCTGTGTTCTAAGTGTTGCTGCACATCTGCAACCAGTTTTATCCATGACTCTAGCAATTTCAATTGGTATCAGAGCGGGTCACCTTCACATTTGAAGCCTTTAACTTGGCAGGTGAGATCCATAGTAAATAGATGAATCACATTTCCATCGAGAAGCATCGTCCCAGGAAGGAGGATCAATTTCTAGACCTCCACTCCTTGATGAAAGTAATTACACTTACTGGAAGATGAAGATGTGTATATTTATTCAATCTGTGGACGAGTTGGCTTGGAGAACAATTGAGGATGGCTGGTCACCTCCTGTTTTAGATCACAATTTTGGTATCAAACCGAAATTTGAATGGTCCTAGGAAGACAAGAAACTGCATCAAGTAAATTCAAAAGCCCTCAACTCTATTTTTAATGCAGTTGATACGGAACAATTCAAACTCATTGCTGCATGCAAATCTGCAAAAGATGCTTGGTAAACTTTACAAACAACATATGAAGGTAATAATGTCGTTTGCATCTCAAAACTTCAGTTACTTTCACAATTTGAACTGTTAAAAATGGAAGACCATGAAAGCATCTTTAGTCTCAATAGTAAGCTACGTGATATTGCAAATCAAGCCTTCTTACTAGGAAAAAAATATTTATATGAGAAATTAGTAAGAAAAATATTGAGATCTCTTCCTCCTAAGTTCGCAGCAAAAGTTGCAGCAATTGAAGAAGCTAAAGACCTCACCAAAATGCGCCTGGACGAACTCATGGGATATTTACATACCTATGAAAATGAGTCTCCCAAACTAGAAAGCAGACAAAGGTATTGCACTGCAAGCAAAAACTAACAATCTCACAATGGAAGATGAGTTTGTAATACCTGAAATTTTAGTGACGTAATAATTGTAATACCGAAAATTTTAGTGACGTAATAATCAAAATTTGAGTTTAAAACACATATATGTATATATTTAAATATAAACACATATATACATTTGTCATTGGTATGCAATTAATTAGTTAGT